>JALJVW010000867.1:0-11779 GCA_024865655.1 Emberiza elegans
TCAACCTGTCTGGTTGGTGTACCAGTAAAGAGTAGTTGTAGTCAAAAAAACAACCAATGGTAAGTCAGGGTGAAATTGGCAATGAAAACAATCCTACATTGAATTGGAAACGTGAGGGCCAAAAACTTCCTAGGGCAGTTCCTGAACCCCAAGAATTAGAAATCCTAGGTTCTTTAACAATGGATTTTTTACTTTACCTTCATAGCTAGTGTTTGGTAAAAGGTGATCTTCCAAAAATTCAATATTACCCTCATTATTTTGTATACAGAAATTTGAGTTTTTGTAATTTTCAAATATTGAGATGTGTTTTCTGAAGCTGACCCATCCATGGCAATTGCCTAAAGGATATTGGTTCATCTGTGGAGACAGGGCTTAGCAAAGCATTCCAACACACCTTGAAGGTGGTCCTGTAGTATTGGGATGCTCACTGTAATCGCACCTCCGCCAAAAGCTGTCGTGAAAAGAAACAAAGGAAAACAAGATCTGTTCCTCATTATGATGAGAACTGTCAGAGTGATTTCATGCCTTGGAAATCTGCAAGAAGGGTTTCAGCAGGTATATTTTTACCCAATTGGCTTCAGCATAGCTTTAAACAATTAGACCGAGTTGGATTGGCTGGAGTGGGGGCAGACTAATGCCACATCCTCCGCAATCAGTGATATGTTAATTGATGTTGATAGTGTCAGACATGCTACCCTTCAAAATAGAGCAGCAATTGATTTTCTTTTACTGGTACAAGGGCATGGTTGTGAAGAATTTGAAAGACTGTGTTGTATGAACCTGTCCGATCATTCGGAATCTATTCACAAAAGTATACAAAAGCTGAAAGATTTGACAACCCAAATTAAAGAAGATAGTGGAACCTGGTTGGATGATTTGTTCAAAGAATGGAGCTTTGCACCTTGACTAAGGCAACTTTGTAAGATAGGTCTTTATGTACTGGGTGTCTTGATAATGATATTGATAGTAATCCCATGTATACTTCAGTGCGCACGACGGACGATGAACAAAAGAGTCAGAGAAGTCTTTGTTGTACAAGAGAGAGAAGTAGGAAGTAGAAGTACAGAAAGTGTTCAGAATCTTACAGAGAAGCCTGATGAAGGTATAGCAATAGACGAAGGTTTTGAGTTAAGACCCTGGAATCGACCAGAGTTTTTTGAACAATGACACATAATTGTTGCCAGATATGGGACTATATCTTTTCAATGACTGGGCCTTCACAGCATCAAGTTGCTGTGTTGTAACATAGCATTCTTTAGTGGCAGCAAGAGTAGACCTCAAGCAACATGAACTATAGTAGAGCAAAGAAACGCAAGTAGGGAACAACACGATTATGAGGGTTTCTTTTTGTGTCAACAGAGAGGGGAATTGCAGGAATCCTCTAAAACCAGAGGATTTTAGGATAGGGGTAGAAAAGACAGGCCCTCAGACAGCAGGTTGGGAAATAAAGCCAAAACAGCAGAACATGTTTTCTAGGCCATGGGAAAATCAATAAGTTTATAACAATAAGCTCTGTAGCTGAGCTTTCTAAGTTGCAAAAAGTATATATTAAGTATATATATTAGAAGGCCGATCATGAATAGAGCTCTGTGCTGTGTCTCTTCTGAACGAACCATTGTCTTAAAGAATAGAACGCTATTGTTTTAACCTTAATTACGTGTTTTTTAGGTGATTGGACAGAACCACTGTCAATATGTTTTTACTCTGTATGATTGGATGAATCTTAGGCTGGACTTGTCTTATGTTATGCTGTCACACTGGAATTCTTTGGCATGCTTTGGGAACAGTGAGCTGTTAGCATCTCTCCGGTCTCCATTGTATTCAATGTATTGAGACTGATGCTAGAAAAATAAAACTCAAGACACTGCTTCTGTGTGTCCCGTCCTGTTCGTGTTGTACAGTTTCCCCGTGCCAAACACCACTATAATTTTTCAGACATTTTAACCAAACAAATAAACTTTAATAACATCCTTAAGTACTCTAAAACAATCAAAATTATTTTAAAAAGATTTATTGGGCGTGCAAGGTTTTATTTGGATATTGGGTTTTGAATTGTTAGAGGCTAGATGATTTAAAAAATACAATTTTTATAGGAATTTATTCAGCTGAGAAGGCAGCACTCTGCAAACAGAACTGACCGAAAATGAACGGGACAGAAGTCAGTAACTCTGAGAGTTTTATTTGCTATCAAATACATCCCACCCAGCCAGCCCCACACAGTCCCCATCCCATTGCTCCAAACTGGGATCCCACTTCTAGCAATCGCCTCCCAACCCCAACTCACCCTGCTGGCTGTGGAATGGAGTGAGTTTGGCGTGGGACTGAGTTTTCTGAGGTGGGAACAAGCAATTTGAGGTAGGATTGAGCCTTTTGGGGTTAAAATTCAGTTATTTTCAGTGGGATATGAGTGGTTTTGAAGTGACAGATCAATCCCTCTTGGCTTCCAGAGTGGAAAAACATGGAGAAGAGAAAAAAATTAAGGTCAAACCAAAAGGAGAAGCAGCCAGGTGTGTTCCCAACAGGGATCAGAGGGAAGGTGAGTGACCAGGGCTGTGCCCAAAGTGCCTCCTCCAGTGGGGGATGGAGCTGGAGCAGCGCACTGCAAGCCTTTTGCCCCACTCGGGGCACCTGCAGGGCTTCCCCTTAGTGGTGCCTCCAGTTGGTGTGGGGTCAAGGCAGAGCTGCTGGAGAGTTCTCTTCCCACACTGGGGACACTGTAGGGCCTCTCCCCTGTGTGGATGCGCTGGTGTCTGATGAGGTGGGAGTTGTGCTTTTGAATCCCTTCCCACAGTCGGGGCATTGGAAGGGCCTCCTCTGTGTGACTCCTGATAGTGCAGGAGGAGATCTGACTTCATCTGAAACCCCTTCCCACACTTGGAACACTCTGTAGGGCCTCTCCCCTGTGTGGATCTTTTTGGTGGACGATCAGGCTGGAACGCTGTCTGAAGCTCTTCCCCACTCCCCACACTCTCAGAGGGCCGTTCCCCAGTGTGGGTCCCTGGGCTGATGAGGGTGGAGCCTGGCTGAAGTCCCCACCTGTGGGGCCGTTTCCCCAGTGTGGGTCCTTTGGTGGCTGATCAGGTGGGAGCTCCGGCTGAAGCTCATCCCGCATTCCTCACACCTGTGGGGCCTCTCCCCAGTGTGGATGCGTTGGTGCCTGACAAGATGTGAGTTCTGCCTGAAGCCCTGCCCGCAGTCGGGGCAGCGGAAGGGCCTCTCCTCTGTGTGCGTGCGCTGGTGCCTGAGGAGATGGGAGCTGGTCTGAAACCTCTTCCTGCATTGATCACACTGTAGGGCCGCTTCCCAGTGTGGGTCCTCTGGTGCTTGATCAGCCTGGAGTTTTCCTGAAGCTCTTCCCACACTCCCCGCACGTGTGGGGCTTCTCCCCATCATGGAGCTGCTCATGGAGCACCTCCCCCGAGCTCTGGCTCCATCTCCGGCAGGCCTTCCCGGCCCAGGCTGGCTCTTTCCCCCTCTCAGATCCCTGCCAGCTGCGTTTGCAGCCCTCCTCGTGTGGCATCTCTGGGGCTTTTCCTCCCCCGTTGGCTTCCTGTGCCCTGGAGCCGCTCAAAACAGCCTCTTCCACCAGGTTCTGCTGCGGGCATTTGTCCTCCCTGCTCTCCATGCTCAGCTCCTGCTCTGGGGGGAGGAAGGACAAGGACAGGATGGGATTTGCCTCCATGCCACAGGCAAGGGCAAGGAGATCCCCAGGGCTGTCCTGCAGCCAGGGCTGTGCTGGGCTGGGAGATGGAGCAACAGGAGAGGGAAAGGGGCACACTGACTTCCTCCTCACCTGCCTCAGTGTCCCAGGGCATCTTCCACTTCCTCGCAGCCTCCTGGGATTGGCAAATGGGAATCCTGGTTTGGGAAAACAAGGGACAAGCACAGTGAGTTTGAAGGTCCCTCTGCCTGAGTCCATCTTGACAAGTCACTGGCCAGCTGAGCTCCAGAAAAACCTCCCAAACACCAAGATTCAGCCCTGAAAAAAGCCTCCCAGGAGTCCCTGTCCCTGGTCCCTCCCCTTTGGTGTTTGGGGTTCCCCCTGTCCCAGCTGCTGGGGTCACGCTTGGATTGGGGGTCCCCTTCTCCTCGGTGCCCGCCCCTGCCCAGGCTGCTGGCAGTCCCAGCAATCCCAAAGCTCCCCCCTCTTGGCTCTCCCCATTTCGGGATGCCGGGGCTGTTTGGGGCTCCCGGCTCCCTTCTCCCCTCATTCTCTGCTCGGGGCTGCAGCGGCTCCAAGGAGTCCCCCTGCCCCTCTCCAGGCTCTTGAGGCTCCCGCCAATGGCGGTGCCCCCCCCCTCTCTGGGCTCCCCCACTTTGGGCTCCTGGGGACACAGGGCTCTGCTCCTCCAGGCTGCCTCTGCCGCCAGCCGCCACCGCCACCCCCGATGTCCCCCGAGGGGCCTTTTCCGCTCAGCCTTGGACTTCTTCATTCTCCAAACATCCCCCAAAACCCAACTGGGAGCAACTGGGAGTGACTGGGAACATGCTGAGAGAACTGGGCTACACTGGGAGATACTGGGAGGACTGGAATGAAAGTGAGGGGGGAAAGAGAGCAACTGGAACCATGTGGAGCACAACTGGTTCATACTGGCAGGGACTGGGAGCACACTGGGCTCATCTCTGGATCATACTGGGAGGGACTGGACTAATACTGGGAGAATCTGAGAGCGACTGGGAACACACCCTGCACATCATTCCCCATACTGGGCCTGACTGGGAGCAACTGGGAGCATGCTGGCAGCAAATGGCATCATACTGGGACTGACTGGGCTGATCTAGGAAGCAACTGGAACCATGCTGCAGGCAGCTGGGACCATACTGGGAGAGACTGGAAGCAACTGGGATTATACTGGGACCACACTGGGAGGGCTGGCATGTGACTGGGATCAAACTGGAGCTTACTGGGATCATATTGGGGCTGAAAGGGAGTGACTGGGATCACACTTTGGGCTACGGGGAGCAACTGAGAGAAACTGGGATCATGCTACAAGCAAACTGGAAGAACTGGGAAGGACTGGATACATGCTGGGGAAAACTGGGATATACTGGATGTGTCTGTAACCATACTGGCATGACTGGAACACACTGGGAACAACTGAGATTATGCTGGGAAGAACTGGGACCACGCTGGGGGCAACTGAATCAACACTGGAGGCAACTGGGACCCTGCTGAGAGGGACTGGGACTATTCAAGGGGCAACTGGGATCATACTGGGATCACAGTGAGAGCAGCTGGGACCATGCTGGGTTAGACTGGGATTACACTGAGGGTGACTGGATTCACACTGGGATTGGCTATGAGCAACTAGGAGAAGGTGGGAGTGACTGGGAGCATGCTGGGGGTTACGGGGAGAAACTGGGAGATACAGGCAGACACTGGGATATACCGGAGGCTACTGGGATCATGCTGGCATTGACAGGGAGCAACTGGGATCACACTGGGGGCACTGGCATTAGACTGGGAGTGACTGGGATCATAATGGGAACATGCTGGGGAACTGGGAGCCCACGGAGATACTGGGAGGGACTGGCCCCAGCAGTGAGGGTGAAAGGGGTCCTGGAACCATGTGGGCACAACTGGTTCTCGGGGACTGGGAGCACACTGTCCTCATCTTTGGATTATACTGGGGAGGGACTGGACTAATACTGGGAGGATCTGAGAGTGACTGGGAACACACCCTGCATCATCCCCCATCCCCTGACTGGGGAGCAAATGGCATCATGTCTAGGAGGAACTGGGTTGATCTGGGCTCAACTGGAATCCCCTGGAGGCAGCTGGGAGATACTGGGAGAGCCCGGATGGGAGGGACTATACTGGGACCCACTGGGGGCTGGCATGTGACTGGGATCAAACTGGGGCTCTGCTGGGATCGCATTGGGACCCCAAAACACCAACTGGGATCACTGATGTGCCCCCGAGGGGGAGCAACTGAGGGAAGCCGGGATCATGCTCCAAAAATTGGAGGAACTGGGAAGGACTGGATGCATGCTGGAGGCAACTGGGATATTCTGGGCATGACTGGGGATGGGGGCGATGCTCCCGGGTGGGGCACTGGCAGTTCAGGAAATGACTACCGACATGCCCCGCGATTCATCCTACGGAATGTCTGGCCGCCATACTGGGATGACTGGAACCACTTCCTCCCTCCCTCCCAGGACCATGCTCCCCGCTCCTGGGACCACACTGGGCAGCCTGGGAGTGGGTGGGACCGGGCATGGAGGCTGGGACAGGTGGGAACGGACTGGGACTATGGGGGTGCCAGGAGTGGCAGTGACTGGGCTGTACTGGGATCATCCTGGGAGCAGCTCCTGGGGACTGAGTTCTACTGGGATCATCCTGGGATCACACTGGGAGTGAGTGGAAGCAGCTGAGGCTCCATGCTGGGGCTGGGGGCGCTCCTGGGGGCCAGGGCAACTGGGACCCTGAGGTCCCTGGGACCCTGAACCTGAGCCCTGGGATCAGGCTGGGGACCCCCAACCCCTTATCCTGACAGGGACCCCCTGCTCCTCTGGCTCATGGGGTGCCCCTGGGCGTGGGTCCCATTTCAGGCCCCTGGGGTACCCAAGGGAGCCCTGGTCCATGGTCCCACCATCTCCAGGCTGGGGGGTTCCCCTATCCAGGCTCCCTGGGATCTGGGCCCTGGAACTCCCCTTATCGGGTGTCCTGGGTGTGGCTGCAAGGCTCTGGGAGCTATCTGAGAGTGTCTGGGATCCCGCAGCTCCCCCAGACAGAGGGCTGATCCCCCCGTGGCTCCGGCTGAGGATGCAGCGCCTGCCCTGGGCAGCCCAGCCCCCAGGAGGGCCCCCACGAGTGACACCCTGGCCCAGCGCCTGGGCTCTGCCTGGCACCAACACCGGGACCCCAAAATTCTGCCTGGGCTGGATACTGGGGCCTGCCCTGGGAGCAAGCTATAGATACATATTGCAATATTGGATTTGTGCAAATATTAACAGGGATTCTATATGGATGGTGTTAAAATAATTTGGTTATAAAGATTCATTTTTTATTTCTGTTGGTAATTAAGCTTAGACATTGTGAAAAACGCCAATCACTTGTTTTTAAAATTTTAAAAGTTTAATCGTAATAAAATGGTAATAAAAAATAGTAATACAATTAGAGTAATAATAATTTGGAAAAATTGAATTAGGACAATATGAGACAATAAAGCCAAAGAATTACGGACGTCTGTCACGATCCGTCCTTATAGACGGATTTCGTGATGATTCGATCACAAGGACCTCAAGGTACAAAACACCAATGGAGGCAAAGGGGTTTGCAGCAAAAAATCAAAACAGTGTACTTTATTGAATAATTACAGCAAAATGTGTGTGAGGGAGAAGAGAGAAAGCGGGAAAGCATATGGAAAGGCAGAGGGGCAAAGAGAAAAGAGGAGGCTATAGCTACTGGGATCACGTGGAATCGATGGGGTCCTTCGGAGTCCAGCCGAGGTTCCGTCAGTCGAGGGGTCGTTCCAAGCGCGGGGAAGATCTTCGAATTGGACTAGCTAACCTGGGGGTTTTTATCCTATGGCGAATTGTGAAAGAGGGGTGGAAAATAATGCAATAGTTTCTAATCAGTTGCAGGCTGAAGCCATTGTCTTCTTGGTCCAATAGTCCCAATAATCACTACCTGCAAGCAAACATCACAGTCTGTTCTGTTCCCCCCAGTTCACCCCCAGGTTCCAGTCTCAATCCTCGGGAAGAAAAGGAGTTTTCTCTATGTGAGGGTTTCATGTCTCAGTCCTTGGGGAAGAGGCTTCTCCCATCTCAGTCAGTCAGTCACAGTGGCTGTAGAACAGATGAAGGGTCTTTTGTGGGGACCACCGAAAGACTATTCCAGAAAAGAGTCCAGCCAAGTCTGAGAGGCAGGAAAATTCCAAGGCTTGTGAAGCGGGTTGAGGTGCTCCTTTGCACAATTACCTGGCAGGCTGGGAGCCACGTCTCGGCCTTGTAAGCTTGGCAGACTTTCATCAAACCAGGATACTAAACAGGATCTTTCGGTGGTCTCAGTTTCTGTCCCTTTTCATGATGAAAATCATGAGACAGATGAGAGAAATTTCGGACAGACATCAGACCATTACAGAGACAGCTGGGAAAACTTCAATCTGGGGGAGGACAAAATGGTGGGGCTGGCAATGATGCCTGGCACCATTTTGCAGGGTAACAGCAACCTGGGGAGATGAAGGAGGAAGTCTCCTGGGAGGATACTGGGCCAACGGGGAAGGTCCAGAGTGGCATGGCCAGTCCAGGCTCCTGGTACTGGGGGAGAGAGGAGATCTGGGAGGCATCTGGGACATGGCAGAAACCTTGTGTCCTGAATAGCACCATGGACCCCTGTTGATGGCTCCTCAGGTTTTGGGAAGAGGGGGATCAAACCCCAGAGGAGATTTTTGGGGGAGGAGGTCTGTGAAAATGGAACCTGGGGACTGATTAAAGTTTTTCCCTAAATTTTTTAACAGAATCATAAATAGAATAAAAAAGAAGATAAAACATTTTTGCCATAAATGATAAACCAAAAAGAGGATGAGAAAACTTCCCTCATTTATAAAACAAATGACTTGATCCCAACCATATCCCAAATGTCCAAGCCATAAAACTGATTCCTTTGTACCCATAAAATATTTGAAAATAGAAATGAACAAATTCCTTTCAAATTTCCCTTTGAAAAATGAATTCCCTGAACAAAAGGGTTAATGTAAATTGGATATAAATCTCCTGCTGCAGAAGGGGTGAGTTTTGTGCCCATTCTGCTGTCTTTTTCACCCACAAGATTTAAAATGAGAAAACAAAAATGGGGCCATGGGGATACAACATCCCATACCCAATGGTGGGTCAAAAAAGGATCTTGTGGGGGTCTGTTGAGGAGAGCAATCCTCCAGTCTGTGACTCTGGGGGGGTTGCAGGTCTCTCCCCCTCAGCGTGCCCAGATAAAACTCAGAGGTTGGACATGGGGCAGGGCAGTGGCTCACCTGAAGGCAGACTTAGATTGCAGCTGATGCTGGAGGCACTCTTCCCTTTACCAGACAAATGTCCCTGTTGGGGCTGCCACCGTTGTGGTCTGGGGCAGTGGTGGGGACCTGCAACCTTCCTGAGAGCATCTAGGCATGGGGCTGGATGGAGGCTGGGCCTGCTGGGCCCACAACTCCACACACAGGCCCTGTGGACCACAATTGCTGGGATGGACTGGGACATTCTGGGATTGTTATAGCACCTGCTGGGATGGATGGGACACACAGAGGACACACACAGATGGACATGGACTGGAGAGCAGCTCAGCAGTGGAGACATGCTGGGAGGATCTGGGGCACAGAGTTCTAATGTGTTTTATTTTACCTTTGGGATGCTGGGAGGGATTGGGGCCAGAGACAAAGACAAAGGAGGCTCATGGTAAAATACAGGAAAAGAGGGGCAGACAAGGCATCAGGGATCCAATGGTCTGAGGGCTCAGGGGTCATGACACAGGGAAGGGACCAATAGGGAATAAAGCTTGGATAGGTAGAGACATAAATCAATGAGAAGACAGGGAAGGAGAACTTGCCTGGGAGAACATGAACATATAAGAGTAAAGGGGTAGGAACTGCCAACGTGCCAATAAGGAGGACAGAACTGGGACAAATTAACATAGTGCTGCAGAGCACCATGGGATATGACTGTGACTTTCTCACCCTGAGCTGTGAGGAAGGTTTGAGTCTAGGTGCATCTCTAGGGATTATGTTGACCTCTCCCAGTAAGCTCACAGGTCTCCAAACACACTCTTGAGAGTTGTCTGGGGCCATTCATCATTTCTCTGCTCTCCAGCACCAAGGAAATCGACTCTAGCTGCAGCTCTGAGATTGTGCCCATGGCAACCACCCCAGGCAATGGGGCTCCAGGGGGAGCTGGCTCTCAGGAAAGCCCCCAAGAGCTGGGGGAGCCCCAAAAGTACCTGCAGAAGTCTGTTGAGATGCCCACAGATCTCTTCATGAACATGGAATCCAGAAAAAAACTCACACAGTAACTGGCTTCCCCTCCCTTCATCATCCCCAAACTGGGGCTGTCTCATTCCAGACTGGGATCCCATCCCACCTGGCAGGGCCCCCCACTGCTGTCCAAAACCCTCAACCCATCCCACCCCCTGGGGAACCTGGACATCAAGAGCCTCTGGGCAAGCCATGACATCCCCATTTCCCACCCTCAGACCCCATCCCACCCATCCTGGCCCCACCCAATGCTCATCTCACCTCCTGATTTGCATCCCACTTCACCCAATATCCCAAACCCCATTTACCCTAAAACTGGGGCTGTGGAATTCAGGAATTTTACAATGGGAAAGATCCCAGGCTTACAGTGGCATTTATTGGGTTTTGAGCTGACAGATCAATCCCTCTCATCTTTTGGAGAAGGGATAAATATAGACAACCTGGGAAATACCCCAAACAACCCCCATATCCTCCCAGATATCTCCCAGAAACAAGGTTTCCTTGGAAAACACAAGTAAAATGTGAGGCTTTAGATGCCTTTGATGAACTGGGTTCAATTTTACCCCAATTTTCTGTGTTTTATGGAGGGAGATAAATTGGGTCAATAATGGAGGCAAAGAAAAAGGAACACAAATAACTTCCCACTGTGGATCACAGGGAAAATGGGTCACCAGGGCTCTTGACAAATGTGGGTCCTGATGGGGATGGAGCTGGGAGCAGTGCATGAAGCTCCTCCTGCAGTTGGGGCTCCTGCAGGGCTTCCCAGGACAGGTGCCTCCGTTGGTGTCAGGTAAAGAATGAGGCGGTGTGGGAAGCCCTTCCCACACTGGGGACACTCGTGAGCTCTCCCCAGTGTGGATCCTTGGGTGTGGGTGATGAGGTGGGAGTTCAGGGTTGAAGCCCTTCCCACAATCAGGGCAGCTGGAAGGGCCTCTCCTCTGTGTGAATCTGCTGGTGCTGGAGGAGATTGGTTGGTGTGAAACCTCTTCCACACTGGGGGGGCCTCTCACCTGGGCTCAGGGCCTGACAAGCTTCCCGGTGTGGGACAGAACGGAATTTTTACCATGGTGAAGATCCGCTGGTGGCTGAGGCAGGGCCACAGCTGAAGCCCCACCTCCCCACTGGATAGGCCCATTTCCTAGTGTGGATCATCTGGTGGCTGATCAGGGTGCTGCTCTGCCTGAAGCTCTTCCCACACTCCAAGCACTTGTGGGGCTTCTCCCCATCATGGAAGTTGCTCATGGACCACCAGCTCTGAGCTCTGGCTGAAGCTCTGTCCACCTTCCTGGCTCAGGGTGGGTCTTTCCTCCCTCGGAGCACCCTGGGCTGGGTTTGGAGCCCCTCCTCATGTGGGATCTCTGTGGCTTTTCTTCCCTGTTGGATTCCTGTGCCATGGATCTGCTCAAAATGGCCTCTTCCACAAGGTTCTGTTTGATCCAGGTTGTCCTCCCTGGTCTCAATCCTCAGCTCCTTGTCTGGGGGGTGGAAGGACAAGGAAAGGATGGGATTTTCTTCTGCATGTTGGACAGGGGAAGGAAAGGACCTTCCCCAGTGCAGACCTGGGCAGGAGGGGTTGGTTGGCATGGGGGTTGTCCTGCAGCCAGGGGCTGTGCTGGGCTGGGAGATGGAGCAGGGAGAGGGGAAGGGACACTGACTTCCTCCTCACCTGCCTGGGTGTCCTGGGGCTCCTTCCTCTTCTTCATTGTCAGCCTCCTCTCCATCTGGCAAAGGTTTGGGATGGGAAATCCTGTTTTGGGAGGAAAAAAGGATGAGCACACTTTATAAGTTTTTACTGGTTTGAAGGCAAACCTGGGGAC
>JALJVW010000868.1:0-10487 GCA_024865655.1 Emberiza elegans
AATAGGGTATTTAAATACAAAAACAGAGTAACAACACATAATTCAAAAACACTTTCATGTTAAGGCTATCTATGGTTTGATGCAGCAGGACATTATGTTGTCCTCAGTTTTGTCTGCTGTCTTGTGATGGGGCGGTCTGTGCTGGTGTTAGGGGGAGTTCAAGACGTCTTCTTCTCCAGGCCGAGCTGGTTTTGGTTCTGAGGTGGTCTTGTGTTTGCCTCAGGAGAGTTCTTGTCTTCATCTGCAGGAGCGGTATTCGTAGATTCTAAGTATGGTTTTACATTTTTCCTGGGTACCACCTTGGACCGGATGGCAGTAGCACACACGCATGTCCTCTACCCCAAGTAATCAGCTGATAAGGCCCAGAAAATTGATGTGATTCAGGATCCTTCACGAGCACTGGTGGTTTTTTTCAGTAAGCTTTGCTTGGGTGGATTTGCAAAGTGGCGAAGTATTGGTGGATCAGGCTCTGAAACTGAACAGTTCAAAAATTGATGACATAGAGAGCTTTACAAAGTCTTTCCACTGGAGATGTGATTTTCGTGTCTCTGTTCTGCTGATTGAGGACTCTTTGAGGGTTTGATGTGTCCTTTCACGATGGATTGTCCTGTGGGGTTTACAGGTATGCCAGTCTTGTGTGCTATGCCCCATGCATTGAAGAAGTCCTTTAACTTACGAGAAGTGTAGGCTGGTCCGTTATCTGTTTTGATTTCCTTTGGTACTCCCAGGGTGGCAAAAGCGAGTAGAAAGTGTTTTATTGTATGCAGTGCATTTTCTCCTGCGTGTGATGATGCAAACACAGCTCCTGAGAATGTGTCAACCGATACATGCACGTATTTTGATCTTCAAACGGTGCAAAGTGAGTAACATCTGTCTGCCACAGCTGGCAGCTGTTCAGACCTCTGGGATTGACTCCCATTCCCATAGAGGGTATCTGATAGGACTGACAGTTTGGACATGTAGCATTAATAGCCTTTTGCCTGATCCTTTGAGAGTTTGAACATTCTCCTAAGGGCAGGCACATTTTGATGAAAACGCGATGAGACAGCTTTGCCTGGGCAAAGATGTCAGGAATATTAGCAGTTTCAACAACCATTGCTAAAGCATCTGCTTTCCTGTTGCCTTCTGCAATAATACCTTGAAGGTCCGTGTGGGACCTCACATGCATTATATGGTAAGGCTGCTTCTGTGGGATTAGGGCGTACCAATTTAGAGAGCAGTTGGTACAACTTTGGGTTAGAAACCTCTTTAAGGAGAGCATGTTCTGCTCTCATAGCTATACCAGCAACATAAGCAGAATCTGTGACCAGATTAAAGGTTCATTTTAAATCTTTCAAAAGCTCTGACTACAGCTGCTAATTCTGCAATCTGTGGTGAGCCCTGTACAATTTGTATGTCAGATTCCCAATCTTGAGTTTGGGGTCTCTCCATGTAATCACTGACTTGTGGGAGGACCCTGAACCATCAGTAAAGAGGGTTAGAGCTTTAAGAGGTTTAACGCTTTGGATTGTTTTGGAATCAAATGAAAGGTTTCCTTAGAATTAAAAAGTTTGTGCTTTGGGATTTGAGCTGTGGTTCGACCAGTGTAGCTGTTCAAGGCAAATTGAAGGCTCTCATTAGTTTGGATCAGATCCTCAAAATCAGTAAGAGTTATTGGCAAGTATATGCATTCAAAGTCACAACCTGAAAGAGAGCGAAGGTCCTAGCCTTTTTTTTATTGGGTGAGCTATGATCTCCTGGTAGGTGGTAAGTGTCTTTGTGGGCTGGTTACTTGTAAAATCCATTCTAGTATCAGCAGAGGATCTCGAAGCTGAGAGTCCCATTGAAAAATCAGTCCATGGAATCGGGTGCTTTTCCCAGAATGATGAACTGGAAAGGCAAGCTGGGGTCGGCGATGAGCTTTGCGTGAAGACAGAGCTTCCTGGACTTTGACAATAGCACCTCTGGCTTCTTCTGTGAGAGTGCAGGAGAGTCCAATTCCTTAGGTCCCCTAAGAAGGTTGAACAAGGGGGCAAGGTCCTCTGTTGTAATTCCTAGCAGTGGGTATTACCCAGTTGATGGATCCACACAGGCTGTGTAAGTCTCTCAAGGTTTTGGATCATTAAGTATAGTGATCTGCTGGGGTAACGATGGTCCTTTCCCGGATCTGGACTCCAAGGTAAGTCCATGGCTTGATGTACTGGATTTTGTCCTCACGAATCTCCATCCCTGCCTTTTCTATGGCTTCAATAGTCTTTTAACTGTGTTGTCCAAATGAGTTTTTGTCTGAAGCACACACCAGGATATCATCCATATAATGGTAGATTATGGAATCTGGAAATAATTTCGAATGGGAGACAAGATGTGAGCCACATACCACTGGCAGATACTCGGGCGACGTTTTAAGTCCCTGAGGAAGAACGGTCCAATGGTATCTTTTGAGCGGGCCTCGTTGTTGAGCGAAGGAACGGAGAAGGCAAACTGAGGAGCATCATCTGGATGTAGAGGAATGCTGAAGAAACAGTCCTTAATGTCTATGACAACAAGTTCCCAGTCTCTAGGCAACATCGATGGGGAAGGCAAACCAGGCTGGAGAGAGCCCGTGTCCTCGATGACCTCGTTGATTCTGCGAAGGTCGTGGAGAAGCCTCCATCTGTTAGTCCCAGGTTTTGGTAGGACGAAGACAGGAGAATTCCAAGGACTATCGGACTCAACAATGTGACCTTTAGCTAGTTGTTCTTCTACTAGAGCGTTTAGGGCGCGCAACTTAATTTTAGAAAGGGGCCACTGTTGGACATGTATAGGCTTGTCACTTTTCCAGATGAGTCGAGGTGTTTCAGGAAGCGCCCCCTAACTCAGTGGCCCCACTGAAAAATCCTGAGTGGGAATATTTTAAAGTGGCTCCCCACTGGGATAAAACGTCTCTGCCCCAAAGGGTGGTGGGGCCTTTACCACAAATGGGCGGATGGTTGCCATCTGACCATCAGGACCTTCAACAAGGATGTTGTGCTTGCTCCTCATGGATACTGTATTTCCACCAATCCCGGAAATCATACCTGCAACAGGTTGTAGCTCCCAGCGCTTAGGCCAATCTGAGCGAGCGATGATGGTCACGCCAGCACCGTGTCCAGCATCCCTGGCAGGTGGGTCAACTCTCCTTTGCAGGTGAGGCCGCACTCGATGAAAGGCTTGGATGTTCCCACGACTTGTACCCACATGGCTGTAGGGTTGAGAGGTATCTGTTCCCTGTGATTCTTTGGAAGCAAGAAAGCTTGTGCTATTGGGGTACCTTTGAAAGAAAGAATGGTAAGTCCATACAATATACCTGGATGAGGATTTCTTGTCCTGGCATCACCGTAAGCACTTCTGGAACAACAAATATTTCCTTTGGGCAATTAAGAGAGTCCCCTGTAATTAAAATGTCTGAGGGATCACCTTTAGGTCCATATTTACCAGTGGGAATTCTGTGGACATTATCATTAGTAAACTCAATGTACAAAGCAGTTACCAGTTGTCGGCGGGTTCCCATCTGTTGTCCCGTGGGTTGAATCCTCTTCTTGTGGTCTGGAACGCCTGGGCTGAAGCGTGGTTGGGTCTGAATGGCCTTTTGGTTTGTTGTCATCGCCTGGGGCCCCTGGACCGGGCGCAAGGCGTTTCCGGACGCTGCTGGAGGCGTTGCTGGATCTGGGGTCTCTGATGAGGGTAGCGGTGGTATCGAGGGGGTGATCTCTCAGGACAGTCCTTGATGTAATGTCCAAGTTGGCCACAGTGATGGCACTTTAGCTTGGTCTTTGAAGTCATTACTGCATAAATCCCAGAAACTCCTTCAGCAATACCCTTAGTAACAGCTTGGGCCACTGTGTTTTCAGTGGACATGTGACGATACAGCATTCTAGCATTTGCTCTATAGTAGGGTTTGTATCCACGGGTAGGGACCTCAAAATAGCTTTTGCACTTATCATTTGAATTACTCAAAGCAAGCTTACATAGGAGTTCCTTCCTAGCCTCTGCACTCTCAATCTGTTTCTCCAAAGCATCTTTAATTCTGTCTACAAATTTAATAAAACTTTCATCCAACCCTTGTTTAATAGTAGAAAAATGCATTGTTGGCAGTGACTCATCATGCATGAGAAGCAGAGAGGTTTTGCTGCAGTTGCAACATCTTGTAAAGCATCTTTTGTTAAAGTTTCTAATTGATTAGCAGGTTGTTGTAATGCACCTTCACCTGCAAGCTGATCAACTGAAAAATTCGTCTTATTAGCATCTGCAGCATAGGAATCTGATAATATTTTCAAATGTTTTTTCCAATTCCTTTCCCATAGCATATATTCTGCTGGGGATAGGAGACAATTTGCAATATTTTTACATCATGTGGAAGTAGAACATATGCAGAGAACATAGCTTCTAGAAAATTTCTAAAGATATGTGCACTTCTGCCATGGTCTTTAGCTATATTTCTTAATTGTATTAATTCCTTATTCGAAATTGCTGTCCACCTTTTTTAGCGGTGGTAGCTCCACCGCTTCGTCCTTGCAAGTACTCGACTGGAAATGCATTAATTTTCTGTGCAAGATCCCAATCACCAGTTTTAACAACCTCCATTTTAATGAAAGCCCATGGATCTGAAATGAATCGTTTCAGAATCTGATTCACTGGAGGAAGCCTCTGAGGAGGACTGGATGATTAATTTGGACTTGCGCTTTAATCGCTTAGAAACGTTTTTCAAGGGTTTCACAGGCTGGTCAGAGGGTGGCGCTATTGGCACCAGAGAAGAAGCACAGCACAGGACGGTCGGGGTTTTCATAACTTGGGGGTTTCTGAAATTCCGTTCGGGGAGGGAGGGGGTGTTGAGGAGGCGCGGAAGGGGGGGCAGGGGCTGAAACAGGTGGGGTGCAAGGATAGGGAGTTGGGGAGGCACGCCCGGGTTGCCGGATTGAAAGGCGCGGTTAAAGGGATTGATAGGTGTTTGGACGGCGCTTAGTAAAACCCCTCGTGTCCCGGGAAGGCTGAGAACAAAAGGCGGGGGGGGGGACAGAGCCGGGCGGAAAGGCGGAGGGGGGGCAGCAGGAGAGGTGGGGGGGTACCACCACAGGGCAGGATGAGGGGGGGAACAGAGGCGGGGGAACCATGCGAGAGAGGGGGGAGGAGGGGCGGGGCAGGTCTCGTGTTGAAGCGACTCGGGGAGGGGGAACACTAAACAACGGCGGGGGGGGAAACGGAGGAGGACGGGCAGAGACGCGCCGGAGGGAGAGCGGGGGAGGGGCGGGGAGGGGGAGAGTGGGGAGGGGATGGGCTGGGGACGGGAAGCTGGCTGCGGAACTTGGGATGGACCAGAAGCCAGGACAGGGGTAGGCAGGATGTGTGGCAGAGATAGATAAGCAACTGTGGGGGTCGAGGCCCCTGGGACCCGCGGTAGAAGAGGAAAGAGTTAACTCAGAGCCCGGGGCAAAAGTGGTGGCCGGGCTGATTAGCAGAGTCTTATCACTCGAGCCATTTGCATTCGAAAAGGGCACTGCCAGGAACTCGTTTGCAAGAGTTTTTCGAGTTAAAATTTGAACACTTTTTAGTTATAAAATGAAATAAAGGCAAGAAATTAGTTACAGAGAAGTCTTGTCTAGTTTGAGTTATATAAAGAGTGTTACCAATTTTGTCCCAAAAGGAATCAGTAACAGTGTTCTTATTAGTTTCAGGAAAATTTTAGGAAATCCATAAAATAAATCGTTTAAGATTGCTTTTTTGAAAGTTTACCAGAAGAAAAGGAAAAAGTTGTTAGTAGATAGAATTTCTACAATGGTTAAATAAATCTCTCTCTCGATATCAGAAAGCTTTGGGGAAGAAAGAGGCACCCATATTCCTTCCAACAGAAAAAAAACAGAAAAAAAAAAAAAAAAAAACCTCAAAAACAGTCAGAACCCCAAAGGGACGCCCATGTTAATTATACATACCAATCCTTTGGGGTGAATTCTGTGGAAGGCGTCTGCTAGTCAGATCTCCTCGAACAGTCTATGTTCAGATGGTAGAAGTGAGGGTCGAATCTGACCGCTGGGAAAGAAGTCTCATTCTAAAACGAAAAAGTCCTTTTTCCCAGCAAAGCGCGTTTCATGGGCAATTGACTGAAGCCCCGGGGGTTTCGATGCTCAAAGTAGGAATCTCAAAGGATCCGTGCCGAACGTCGTAAGCGCCACTTTAATAATAGTGGGGACCCTCTAGGTAAGCCTGACTATTATCATATGAATGCCCAGCTAGCTCAGTACATCGAGTCCTGGCAGAGACCCAATAGCCGAGTTAAGTAAGGACCAAAGCCGCCGGAGCCCTTCCCAGCAAGCCAGTGATATTCAGTTTAAGTGATTCAGCTCTTTTCGTGAGTTCAGCCCAGGCTGCTAGGAGGATCGCCCGGGGCAGTGGCAAGCAGACGAGAAAGAGAGAGGGGAAGAGAAAAACCGAATTTCCGCAGTGAAGGTTTATTCGGAGGTCCCAAGCGAGGACAGCGATTCTTCTTCTCCGGGGAAGGGGTACAGAGGGCTTTTTTATAGCCTTGGCATGGATCCAAAACCAGCCAATGGCCGCAGGTTTAAGCATATTCCTTAACTGACCAATAGCTAAAAGGGTTACAATAGTATTGTCTTAACTGATTAAAGGAAGGTTCTCAACACGGTCGGGTGAGAGGAACAGGACAACGCCCGCTCAGAGATGACTCAGCATTCAATTCTCCAAGGAGCTTTTCCTGTATCCTTGGGGTTCACTCTGCCCATGGACATCTGCCCCTCAGGCTGGGCAAACAGGGCTGCCCCAAACAGGCAGGGTTGTTTCAGGCCAAGGAGAGTGCCCTCCTGATCAGGCAGGGCAGAGCTGCAGAAGAGATCAGGCAATGAGAGTGGGGCAGCTCTGCAGGATCCCCCCAGTGCAGGCTCCATTCCTCCTGTGCAGAGCCCACATGGGGCTGGGAGCAGCTGCCCGTGGGGCCCTGGGGCCCAGGCAGGGGGCATAGGGCTGGGCTGGGGCTCAACCCTGGGGGGTGAGGGGTGCACTGTCCCCAGTGCCCGGCTCTGGGGCAATGCTGTCAGTGCAGCCAGGGGCATCTCCCTTCATCCAGTGCCAATCATAGGGACACTTGGAAGTCTCCTGAGTTTTCAGTTTAAGGTGGGAGCTTCAACCAGGGTGCAAACCTGTCCCAGCATCCCTGAGTTATAAGATTGATGGGGAAAGGCAGAGGTTTTCTGACGCTGAAAATGCTGCTGGGTTGGTGGTATGAGCAATGTGAGTCCTTGGCTACAAATGTGGAGCTGGGCTATGGTGGATCCATCTGCTCTAAGCAGTACCTGAGACTTTTTAGAGGAAAACGTGGAAGGTGAATAATCCATTTGAGAACAGGAAAGCCCAGACAAACCAAAGACAAGTAAGAATGACAGACCATCTCCCTTAGTTTCCTCTCATCACTTTGCCTCACACAACTTCCTCGGCTCTCCCTGAGTGCAGCAGAAAAGCTGAGGGTTTCTGATATCCAAGAATACCTGGAAAAAGAGGCAGGGGGCTTGTAAACAAAACCCCCGATCTTGAAAATAATAAAGACCATGTCTATGTGTTTCGGGGCGGGGGGAGGGGGGGGAAATGGGAAATGGCTTTGATTTTGGTTGCAGGTATCTCCTCTAACTCTTCATTGTCCTTTATCCGTGAACAGGTCCCCAAGTGCAGCCACAGCAAATGCCCAACAGCAGCTCCATCAGTCACTTCCTCCTGCTGGCATTGGCAGACACGCGGCAGCTGCAGCTCCTGCACTTCTGCCTCTTGCTGGGCATCTCCCTGGCTGCCCTCCTGGGCAACGGCCTCATCATCAGCGCCGTAGCCTGCGGCCACCACCTGCACACACCCATGTTCTTCTTCCTGCTCAACCTGGCCCTCGCTGACCTGGGCTGCATCTCCACCACTGTCCCCAAAGCCATGCACAATTCCCTCTGGGACACCAGGACAATCTCTTACTCAGGATGTGCTGCACAGGTTTTTCTGATTTTCTTCTTCTTTGGATCTGAGCTTGCCCTCCTCACTGTCATGTCGTATGATCGCTACGTGTCCATCTGCAAACCCCTGCACTACGGGGCCCTCCGGGGAAGCAGAGCTTGTGCCCACATGGCAGCAGCTGCCTGGGCCAGTGCCTTTCTCTACACTCTCATGCACACAGCCAATACATTTTCCCTGCCCCTGTGCCATGGCAATGCCCTGGGCCAGTTCTTCTGTGAAATCCCACAGATCCTCAAGCTCTCCTGCTCCAATTCCTACCTCAGGGAACTTGGGCTTCTCATAGTTTGTGCTTTTCTGTTATTTGGTTGTTTTCTGTTCATTGTTTTCTCCTATGTGCAGATCTTGAGGGCTCTGCTGAGGATCCCCTCTGAGCAGGGACGGCACAAGCCTTTTTCCACCTGCCTCCCTCACCTGGCTGTTCTCTCCCTGTTTATCTGCAGTGCAGTGTTTGCCTACCTGAAGCCCCCCACCATCTCCTCCCCATCTCTGGATCTGTCAGTTTCAGCTCTGTATTCGGTGGTGCCTCCAGCCCTGAACCCTCTCATCTACAGCCTGAGGAACCAGGAGCTCAAGGATGCCCTAAGGAAAATGATGACTGTGTCTTTTCAGAAACAATAAACTCTCTCTTTTCTGCTCCAGAACTTTCAGAATTTGATTCTTTACAACCTCTCAGTCATTTTTTCCTATTTGTCCATTTTTTTCATTGGGACTTTTTCTTATTATTTTTCCAGCATTATAATGTTTTGAATAAAATGCTGTAGTACTACTCTGAGCATTTCTACATGAACACTTACTTTTCTTTTGAAACACAAAAAACTTTCAGGAGGCTTGATCCTGTGAATTTGAATAAAAAATAGGTGGTTGCTCTGACCTGTGTGTCCAAGGCATTTCCTCAGCCCTTCTCTGGCTCTGCAGGGGCAGTGCCTGTGAGCAGAGGTGGAGGGAAGGGGCTCCCAGCACAGCAGCATGGCCAGGGACAATGGCCCTGCCTCTTTCCACATCTGCTCCTCCCAGCTCCACACTCCCCTTCCCAGCCTTGCTGTGG
The DNA here is from genome assembly GCA_024865655.1 of Emberiza elegans. NCBI lineage: Eukaryota > Metazoa > Chordata > Aves > Passeriformes > Fringillidae > Emberiza > Emberiza elegans. The sequence continues at coordinate 9,041 of JALJVW010000868.1, forward strand.
GTGCAAGGCCAGAGTGCTCTGACAGCTCGGGGTCCCTGTCCTGCTGTGTGTCCCTGCTGTGCCCACAGGCAGGGCCAGACCATGGGCACTGCTGGGACACAGCTGGACCCCAGCACAGCAGCTCCACCAGCAAAGGGCATCTCCTGAGGGCAGGGCAGGAAGGCTTTGCTCCCCTCCAGAGTCACTCTCAGGACTCTCAAGAGGCTCCTTGTGTTCCTTGTTCTCCCAGGGCTCAGAGGGGTGAGATCAGGGTCTCACTGTGGCCTTCAGGGGACTCAGGTCTGGGTCAGGTTTTGCTTGTTGGTGGTCAGTGCCCATCAGAGGCTGAATCGTCTGTGCGTAACCTTGCTGGGGCTCTGCAGCTTGTGTCAGGGCAAATGGCAGGGGAATGTTTGTCTGGAGGGCCTTGGGAGCTGCAGGAGAGCACAGGGGACCTGTAGGGACAGTGTGTGCCAGGGACCAGCAGGGAGTGGAGTCACTGAGCACAGCCTGGCCAGGATGGGGGTCCCCTGAGATCAGGGGACTGGATTGTCTGCTGTGAGCCAGGAGAGCTCTGCAGCCCAGGGACACAGGACAGGAGCGAGTCTGCACTGACTCACCTGACCTCAGGATCTCCTCAGGGAGGATCCAGGGAGCACAGCCTGGGCCCTGGATGGGGCTGAGCCCCTCCAGCGGCCCCCAAGAGAGCCTGTGTGGGAGGGGGGCAGGAGCACCATCAGCTGCCTCAGTGTCCCCAGGCTGAGCAGCAGAGCCCAGCAGAGGCAGCCCAGGCCCTGGGCAGCACAGCCCCCTTGCTCCGTGAGAGCAGCAGCCCCAGCTCAGGGCTCTGGCCAGTAGGGTAGGCTGCAGCAATGGCTGCTTGGGCCAGCACAGACCTGTTCCCTGGGAAAGGCTCTGGGGCAGCTGGCATGGGCCAGAGAGTGGGCAGGAGCCCGGGGTGTAGAGGAGCTCCTGGCAAGAGGCTGCCCTGTCCCTGGGCCAGCAGGAGCCCTGAGAAGCCCTGGGGCCAACTCTGTGCTCTGCTGGGCAGCGGCCATTCCCTGTGGCTGCAGGAGCTGCCCGAGCTGAGCATCTGCTGAGCATTCCAGACACAGAGTGGCTGTCCCTTGGGTGTTGCATTTTTTGTCAAAACCCGGCGACCCTGAATTTGGGGTAGCCGTGCTGCCTCTTCTGAGCCAGGCCACCTGCTTGTCTTTGCAATAAAGACAATACCCAATCTAGGTCTATCTTTGACACCTGTCACACAACCTGGTCTACCTGCTCATTGTTTGGTGCTCCTCATTAAACTGCTCTTGGGGACATACAGGCATCGTGGCAGACCTTCACAGGTAAGCCTCCCTACCCTGGTGCAATGTCTTCCGGTAATCAGCAGCCCAAATTGGTTTCTCTACTTCTTGCCAGCTGGCTTCTATTTCCACCTCTCCAGCCATCCCCACAGGCATTGGCT
>JALJVW010000870.1:0-39059 GCA_024865655.1 Emberiza elegans
CTTTTGCTTAGATGTGGCTAAAACAGAGCGCTCAGTCGTGGCTCTCCTGGGTGAGCCCGGATCTGCTTGCTGGCGGAAGCGGTTCAGACAAACCGCCCGGCACAGTGCTCTGCGACCGGCACAATGCTCTTTCGCGAAGAAGCCGCTTCCCGCCTCGGGGCCGGAAGGGCACCTTCGAAGGCGAACAACCAAGCCGAGCCACACTGGGATTGTGTGCACAGCTTGCAAACTGATAGAAAACAGTACCTTACCACTCTCCTGCGATTTTATTCACGCTAACATTCGAATGCAAGTCGTTTTGGACTACTTTCTTTTGCTTCTTGCAAAACGCTCTGCAGTGGCAGCCACATGCTGCTCTCCACCTCTAGAACACGATAGGAGATGATTTCTGTACTGGCACAGTTTCTCCAAGGAGACATAGTGGAAAAAGCTTTTTGCTTTTAGGTGTAGGCGACAAGAGCCATTAAAGGCTTTCAAGCATCTGGCAAATCCTCGCCCGAGCTAAGCGCGGTCCCTGGCTTCTTCGGCAGAAGCCGCGCTTGAGCACACCGCGACCGGCACAATGCTCTTTGAACTTGGCGAAGAAGCGCTTCTTCGCCTCCGGGAGCCGGAGAGGCGGCACCTTCCGAATGCGAACAACCAAGCCGAGCCACACTGGGATTGTGTGCACAGCTTGCAAACTGATAGAAAACCTAAGCGCGGTCCTTGGCTTCTTTCGGCAGAAGCCGCGCGGCGAACACACCGCGACCGGCACAATGCTGCGCGCGAAGAAGCCGCTTCTTCGCCTCCGGAGCCGGAGGCGGCACCTTCGAAGGCGAACAACCAAGCCGAGCCACACTGGGATTGTGTGCACAGCTTGCAAACTGATAGAAAACAGTACCTTACCACTCTCCTGCGATTTTATTCACGCTAACATTCGAATGCAAGTCGTTTTGGACTACTTTCTTTTGCTTCTTGCAAAACGCTCTGCAGAGCTCTGTGCACCTCTAGAACACGATAGGAGATGATTTCTGTACTGGCACAGTTTCTCCTTGCGAGACATAGTGGAAAAGCTTTTTGCTTAGGTGTAGGCGACAAGAGGCGCTAAAAGACGAAGGTCGGCGCTCGCCCGAGCTAAGCGCCCGGTCCCTGGCTTCTTTCGGCAGAAGCCGCGCCGGAACACACCGCGACCGGCACAATGCTCAATGCTCTTTGCGCGAAGAAGCCGCTTCTTCGCCTCCGGGAGCCGGAAGGCGGCACCTTCCGAAGGCGAACAACCAAGCCGAGCCACACTGGGATTGTGTGCACAGCTTGCAAACTGATAGAAAACAGTACCTTACCACTCTCCTGCGATTTTATTCACGCTAACATTGAATGCAAGTCGTTTTGGACTACTTTCTTTTGCTTCTTGCAAAACGCTCTGCAAGCTCTGTGCACCTCTAGAAAGGATGCCAACCAAGCTTAGGTGTGCTATTCCTCCCCGATGTTTTAAAGTCTGGACCTGCAAAACTCAATGCTCTCTTCATAACCACATGGGAATGCTCGTGATAGCCAGACAAAGGACACCTGCTCCCAAAAAAGACACTGGGATTGATTTTTCAAAAGTAGTTGCCCACAGCAATATGAGTTTGTTCTGCCTGTCATGGTTTTTTATTGTCATCAAATGGAACCAGAAAGTCAATCTCCTGCAGGATAAAATGGGATTAAGGTACTGCTGTTCTCCATCAGCTAAAGATTTGGTATTACTGTTAGAGTTAAATGAGTCTAAAGTCCAGCTATTATCTGTATCATATACCTGGAATTTAAGTGAGGAAAAATGACATTGAAATTCACTAAAAAACCTTTAAAAAAAAAAAAAAAACAACAAATAAAACTATGATAAGGTCTTCTTCTGATGAGATTGGTGAAAGTGACAGAGAAAATAACACTTGTTAACCTGTTAGAACTGCAAATCTTGCATCACCGTCACATTACTCTGGCCAAAATAGTATTTTTTGTAGTCCTGAATTCTGAACAGCAAAATATCATCATCACAATGCCTGACCAGGAGACTATATAAAAATCAAATCAAATCAAATTTCAGGCTTAATTATAGCAATACAAATTAAAATGTATTGTCCTCTTTCATAGCCGAAGGCAATAAAGCATCACTTGAAGTGGCATTTATGAGAAAAAACAGTTAGGTACTCTAATTTCAAATGAATAGGAGCAAGAAGAATTACTGAAACCCATTCTGATCTCCATTTTATAAAATAAAAGTGTGGCATTGCTTCTTATATTTTTATTGCCTGATGATTTTAAAATTGCAGAACCAGTGTACCCATGTTTCTGTCACAGTAAAAAAAAGCATCAATATTGTTATACCTTCTCTGGTGACATGCTTAGACTGGAGCATGTGCTAATAAGCTTTTTATTAAGCGTATGCTAATCAACATATGATGATTGAATGGAACTCCATCAATCTTGCAGCCATTTTCTCTGTGAAAAAATGTTCTTTAGGACATGGCTGGGAGAGGAATTTGGAAAAGACAATCTGCAGATTTTTAAAAACCTATTATTATTACCCCATTATATGTTTAAGAGTTACTTTTCTAGTTGATTTTTGTTGGGTTTTTTTTTTCTTTTCTGTACACATATGAGGTAGTATTTGCAGAAAAGCAAATGATGCAAGACAAGCTACTTTCCAGGTTTATGGTACGTTGCTCCTCTCCAGATTTTCTGGCCACAGTCTTTCCTATTAAAACCTCCATCTCTAGAGGAAAATGTAGAAGGCAAATGCCCATTAAAATTTGCTGCCTGCTCTATCAAATAGAGTCATTTAATTGCATCAAGTGACTATCTAACTGATGCACTAAAATGATAAAGCTCAGTAGAGCCTCCATTTCACAAACATCTATGTTGTTAATCACACACCTTAATAAGATGCACCCTATGTCTTTGCAAGATTTTTACACTTTTTGCCATTTTGGATTACACGAGATTGCACCAAAGTTTGAACATTGTTCAACTTTTCAGAATTTGAATAATTTTTGTTGTTGAGTTGTTTTATCACTAGGAGTCCACTGTTTTCTTTTATTACTTCACAGGAGTTAATATCAAAGAAACTTTCAATGAATGCTCTTTTGTGATGGAACTGAAATGAACAGAAAAGATACATTTGCTGTGTGACAGTGAATACTGTCATTTTTCTTATGTCTACAATGTTCGGCATGAAATCAAGAACTGCCCACATCATGTATAACTAATCTAACAATTCTGCCCAGTTTTTTAACTGTTAGTTCACTACGTGCTGCATGTCTTGGCTGACTTTTAATATTACACCAATACTCACCACTGCATCAGGAGGGTCTATAACCTGTTGGCTCTAGCAGGCCAATTCCAGTGCTGAAGGTGTAGATGACTCCCATTCTTTTGAACACCAGGTGCCTGAATCCCACCTTACTCACAGTGCAAACAGCAAAGCTAGGAACCCATAGAGCATTTTCTACTTAAAAGAGATGTCAGTCCTAAAGTTCTAGGCAGGGAATGACAGCATCACTCTCATGGTTAAAATTCAAGCTAGTTCTTAAAAGATGCACTGTTTTGGTAGTTATGATCAAATCTAAGTAGTACTGGAATTAACATAACAAGCCTCAGAAATTAAAAGACACTGAGACGAGGAAAACATGCAGCGTAAAATCTGCCTTGTAACAATATTTAATCAAAATCAATATGTTCATGTCAATTTTTCACCAGTGCAGATTTAACCCTCTGTTAACATTGAGATGCTACAGCTTAAGCAGTGCGAAGTAGGAGCCTGCCTTTCCCACTTTTGAAAGAGATAATCTCTATCCAGGTTGTACCATCATATGAATGGACCTGTGTAAACATTGACGCATCATTAATTGTAGGTGGTGATTTTAGCCTTCTAATAGTCTTCTATAAAGCCAAGCAAAATATGTCAGTCAGTCAGTGAAGTGAAACCTTTCTTTCATTTTCAAACCAAAAAGCCATTGTTTACAAAAATAAAATTTGCATGCATCACAGCAGTGGAAAGTGTTTTTGAAAGGGTGAATTTTATCTGCTTGGAAAATATTTTTTCCATGGAAAGCATTTTCTAGGTGATTTACAGTGCTTTTTCTTCAAAGCAGAACAAAATAAAAATGCTGAAGAGCTCATTCTATTTCAAAGTAGACTTCTTGAAGATGGGAGAATAAAGGGAAGAAATCAAATTTGATTCTCTAAAAAAAATTACAGGGAGACGTTAAAAAATTTCCAGCAAAAGTCTCAGTAGCAATAACAAACTACACTCTCATCTCAGCATAAGATTTGAGAGCAGGAGGAAGAAAAAATTTTTATGCCCAGCTACCTAGAAAAAAGTCTAAAATACCTCAGATCTCAAAAGGCTGTCTCCTCATCACAAAAATCTGTTATTCATGATTCTCTCAGAAGCCAAATGGCTAAGCTTACAGCCACTTGGATCTGGCTGACTAAATTTCATCCGTGTTTCTTCTGGACCATCACAAAAAATCTGAGTGATGTATGCAAGGTGGAAAACCTTTTTTGTTAAGCTTTTAATCGAAAAGGTAGTAGAATTCTTGTTCAACCATTCCGTAGTTGCCCTGGGATTGATGTGCACAGCTTGCAAACTGATAGAAAAAACAGCCCACCACTCTCCTGCGATTTTATTCACGCTAACATTCTGAAAATGCAAGTGTTTTTGGACATCTTTTTCTTTTTCTTCTCTCCCCATCTCTGTTTCTCCTTCAGGGCTCTGCAGAGCTGTGTACCTCTAGAACACGATAAGGTGGAGATGATTTAAGGTTTTACTGGAACAGTAGTAGAAATTCCTTGTTCCGAGACACCAAATTGGAAAACTCCCTTTTGAAAATGCACAATGTAGTAAAGGACAAGACCACGCTCAAAACTCGTGGATGCTCCAGCAGGCTCTGTTCGCCCTCAATTACCCTCTTCGCCGGTCATCCTTCCCAATTCTCCTTCTCGTCCTTCTCTTTCTCCCTAAAAGGGCTTTAGAGAGGGTTTGGAGGACCGAAGGACACACCTGACTGACCGGCTGCAACCTGCTCAAAGCATTGTATAAAATAAAAAGAACTAGTAGAAGTTTGGCAGGAAAAAGCCTTGGCGGCAAATCCCAACACAGCCATGCTAAGCTCATCCCGGGATCATGGGCGGCACCAATGTAAACCGAACAACCAAGCCGAGCCACACTGGGATTGTGTGCACAGCTTGCAAACTGATAGAAAACAGTACCTTACCACTCTCCTGCGATTTTATTCACGCTAACATTCGAATGCAAGTCGTTTTTGGACTACTTTCTTTTGCTTCTTGCAAAACGCTCTGCAGAGGCTCCGTGCACCTCTAGAAACACGATGGGAGATGATTTCTGTACTGGCACAGTTTCTCCTGCGAGACATAGTGGAAAAGCTTTTTCTTAGCTTTGGCGACAAAGAGGCGCTAAAGGCGAAGAATCCCGGCACTCGCCCGAGGGTGGTCAAGCGCCCGGTCCTAAACACCTTCTGCTGTATAAAATTTCGGCATAATTTCCAACTAACAGAAGCCCCGACCACACCGCGACCGGCACAATGCTCTGCGACCGGCACAATGCTCAGGCGAAGAAGCCGCTTCTTCGCCTCCGGGGGGCCGGAGAGGCGGCACCCTTCGAAGGCGAACAACCAAGCCGAGCCACACTGGGATTGTGTGCACAGCTTGCAAACTGATAGAAAACAGTACCTTACCACCACTCTCCTGCGATTTTATTCACGCTAACATTCGAATGCAAGTCGTTTTGGACTACTTTCTTTTGCTTCTTGCAAAACGCTCTGCAGAGCTCTGTGCACCTCTAGAACACGATAGGAGATGATTTCTGTACTGGCACAGTTTCTCCTTGCGAGACATAGTGGAAAAGCTTTTTGCTTAGGTGTAGGCGACAAGAGACGCTAAAGACGAAGGTCGGCGCTCGCCCGAGCTAAGCGCCGGTCCTTGGCTTCTTCGGCAGAAGCCGCGGCGAAGCACACCGCGCCGGCACACACTCGCGACCGGCACAATGCTCTTTTGCGCGAAGAAGCCGCTTCTTCGCCTCCGGGGCCGGGAGGCGGCACCTTCGAAAGGCGAACAACCAAGCCGAGCCACACTGGGATTGTGTGCACAGCTTGCAAACTGATAGAAAACAGTACCTTACCACTCTCCTGCGATTTTATTCACGCTAACATTCGAATGCAAGTCGTTTTGGACTACTTTCTTTTGCTTCTTGCAAAACGCTCTGCAACTCTGCTCTGTGCACCTCTAGAACACGATAGGAGATGATTTCTGTACTGGCACAGTTTCTCCTTGCGAGACATAGTGGAAAAGCTTTTTTTGCTTAGGTGTAGGCGACAAGAGGCGCTAAAAAGGCGAAGGTACGGCGCTCGCCCGAGCTAAGCGCCGGTCCTTGGCTTCTTCGGCAGAAGCGCGCGACCGGCACACCGCGACCGGCACAATGCTCTTTTTGCGCGAAGAAGCCGCTTCTTCGCCTCCGGGAGCCGGGAGGCGGCACCTCCCGAAAGGCGAACAACCAAGCCGAGCCACACTGGGATTGTGTGCACAGCTGGCAAACTGATAGAAAACAGTACCTTACCACTCTCCTGCGATTTTATTCACGCTAACATTCGAATGCAAGTCGTTTTGGACTACTTTCTTTTGCTTCTTGCAAAACGCTCTGCAGAGCTCCGTGCACCTCTAGAACACGATAGGAGATGATTTCTGTACTGGCACAGTTTCTCTTTGCGAGACATAGTGGAAAAGCTTTTTGCTTAGGTGTAGGCGAAAAGAGAACCTAAAGACGAAGGTACGGCGCTCGCCCGAGCTAAGCGCCGGTCTTTGGCTTCTTTCGGCAGAAGCCGCGCTTCGGACACACCGCGACGGCACAGTGCACGCGACCGGCACAATGCTCTTTGCGCGAAGAAGCCGCTTCTTCGCCTCCGGGAGCGGGAGGCGGCACAAAAAGGCGAACAACCAAGCCGAGCCACACTGGGATTGTGTGCACAGCTTGCAAACTGATAGAAAACAGTACCTTACCACTCTCCTGCGATTTTATTCACGCTAACATTCGAATGCAAGTCGTTTTGGACTACTTTCTTTTGCTTCTTGCAAAACGCTCTGCAGAGCTCCGTGCACCTCTAGAACACGATAGGAGATGATTTCTGTACTGGCACAGTTTCTCCTTGCGAGACATAGTGGAAAAGCTTTTTTTTGCTTAGGTGTAGGCGACAAGAGGCGCTAAAGACGAAGGTACGGCGCTCGCCCGAGCTAAGCGCCGGTCCTTGGCTTCTTTCGGCAGAAGAAGCGCGCGCGCGACCGGCACACTCTGCGACCGGCACAATGCTCTTTGCGCGAAGAAGCCGCTTCTTCGCCTCCGGGAGCCCGGAGGCGGCACCTTCGAAAGGCGAACAACCAAGCCGAGCCACACTGGGATTGTGTGCACAGCTTGCAAACTGATAGAAAACAGTACCTTACCACTCTCCTGCGATTTTATTCACGCTAACATTCGAATGCAAGTCGTTTTGGACTACTTTCTTTTGCTTCTTGCAAAACGCTCTGCAAGCTCTGTGCACCTCTAGAACACGATAGGAGATGATTTCTGTACTGGCACAGTTTCTCCTTGCGAGACATAGTGGAAAAGCTTTTTGCTTAGGTGTAGGCGACAAGAGGCGCTAAAGACGAAGGTACGGCGCTCGCCCGAGCTAAGCGCCGGTCCTTGGCTTCTTTTCTGGCAGAAGCCGCGGCGAGCACCGCGACCGGCACAGTGCTCGCGACCGGCACAATGCTCTTTGCGCGAAGAAGCCGCTTCTTCGCCTCCGGGGAGCCGGGAGGCGGCACCTTCCGAAAAGGCGAACAACCAAGCCGAGCCACACTGGGATTGTGTGCACAGCTTGCAAACTGATAGAAAACAGTACCTTACCACTCTCCTGCGATTTTATTCACGCTAACATTCGAATGCAAGTCGTTTTGGACTACTTTCTTTTGCTTCTTGCAAAACGCTCTGCAGAGCTCCGTGCACCTCTAGAACACGATAGGAGATGATTTCTGTACTGGCACAGTTTCTCCTTGCGAGACATAGTGGAAAAGCTTTTTGCTTAGGTGTAGGCGACAAGAGACGCTAAAGACGAAGGTACGGCGCTCGCCCGAGCTAAGCGCCGGTCCTTGGCTTCTTTTGGCAGAAGCCGCGCTTCAGAACACCGCGACCGGCACTCGCGACCGGCACAAATCTCTTGCGCGCGAAAGCCGCTTCTTCGCCTCCGGGAGCCGGAAGGCGGCACCTTCGAAAGGCGAACAACCAAGCCGAGCCACACTGGGATTGTGTGCACAGCTTGCAAACTGATAGAAAACAGTACCTTACCACTCTCCTGCGATTTTATTCACGCTAACATTCGAATGCAAGTCGTTTTGGACTACTTTCTTTTTGCTTCTTGCAAAACGCTCTGCAGAGCTCCGTGCACCTCTAGAACACGATAGGGAGATGATTTCTGTACTGGCACAGTTTCTCCTTGCGAGACATAGTGGAAAAGCTTTTTTTGCTTAGGTGTAGGCGACAAGAGGCGCTAAAAAGACGAAGGTCACGGCGCTCGCCCGAGCTAAGCGCCGGTCCTTGGCTTCTTTCGGCAGAAGCCAAGCACACCGCGACCGGCACAGTGCTCGCGACCGGCACAATGCTCTTTGCGCGAAGAAGCCGCTTCTTCGCCTCCGGGAGCCGGAGGCGGCACCTTCGAAAGGCGAACAACCAAGCCGAGCCACACTGGGATTGTGTGCACAGCTTGCAAACTGATAGAAAACAGTACCTTACCACTCTCCTGCGATTTTATTCACGCTAACATTCGAATGCAAGTCGTTTTGGACTACTTTCTTTTGCTTCTTGCAAAAACGCTCTGCAGAGCTCCGTGCACCTCTAGAACACGATAGGAGATGATTTCTGTACTGGCACAGTTTCTCCTTGCGAGACATAGTGGAAAAGCTTTTTGCTTAGGTGTAGGCGACAAGAGGCGCTAAAGGCGAAGGTACGGCGCTCGCCCGAGCTAAGCGCCGGTCCTTGGCTTTTTCGGCAGAAAGCGCTTCGGAACACCGCGACCGGCACAGTGCTCGCGACCGGCACAATGCTCTTTTGCGCGAAGAAGCCGCTTCTTCGCCTCCGGGGAGCCGGAGGCGGCACCTTCGAAAAGGCGAACAACCAAGCCGAGCCACACTGGGATTGTGTGCACAGCTTGCAAACTGATAGAAAAACAGTACCTTACCACTCTCCTGCGATTTTATTCACGCTAACATTCGAATGCAAGTCGTTTTGGACTACTTTCTTTTTGCTTCTTGCAAAACGCTCTGCAGAGCTCCGTGCACCTCTAGAACACGATAGGAGATGATTTCTGTACTGGCACAGTTTCTCCTTGCGAGACATAGTGGAAAAGCTTTTTGCTTAGGTGTAGGCGACAAGAGGCGCTAAAGGCGAAGGTACGGCGCTCGCCCGAGCTAAGCGCCGGTCCTTGGCTTCTTTCGGCAGAAGCCGCGCTTCGGAGCACACCGCGACCGGCACATGTGCCGCGACCGGCACAATGCTCTTTGCGAAAAAGCCGCTTCTTCGCCTCGGGGGGCCGGGAGGCGGCACCTTCGAAAGGCGAACAACCAAGCCGAGCCACACTGGGATTGTGTGCACAGCTTGCAAACTGATAGAAAACAGTACCTTACCACTCTCCTGCGATTTTATTCACGCTAACATTCGAATGCAAGTCGTTTTGGACTACTTTCTTTTGCTTCTTGCAAAAACGCTCTGCAGAGCTCCGTGCACCTCTAGAACACGATAGGAGATGATTTCTGTACTGGCACAGTTTCTCCTTGCGAGACATAGTGGAAAAGCTTTTTTTGCTTAGGTGTAGGCGACAAGAGGCGCTAAAGACGAAGGTACGGCGCTCGCCCGAGCTAAGCGCCGGTCCTTGGCTTCTTTTCGGCAGAAGCCGCGCGAACTACTTTCCCCGAACACAGTGCTCGCGACCGGCACAATGCTCTTTTTGCGAAGAAGCCGCTTCTTCGCCTCCGGGAGCCGGAGGCGGCACCTTCGAAAAAAGGCGAACAACCAAGCCGAGCCACACTGGGATTGTGTGCACAGCTTGCAAACTGATAGAAAACAGTACCTTACCACTCTCCTGCGATTTTATTCACGCTAACATTCGAATGCAAGTCGTTTTGGACTACTTTCTTTTGCTTCTTGCAAAACGCTCTGCAGAGCTCCGTGCACCTCTAGAACACGATAGGAGATGATTTCTGTACTGGCACAGTTTCTCCTTGCGAGACATAGTGGAAAAGCTTTTTGCTTAGGTGTAGGCGACAAGAGACGCTAAAGGCGAAGATGCGGAGCTCGCCCGAGCTAAGCGCCGGTCCTTGGCTTCTTTCGGCAGAAGCCGCGCTCCGGAACACACCGCGACCGGCACAGTGCTCTGCGACCGGCACAATGCTCTTTGCGCGAAGAAGCCGCTTCTTCGCCTCCGGGAGCCGGAGGGAGCGGCACCTTCCGAAAGGCGAACAACCAAGCCGAGCCACACTGGGATTGTGTGCACAGCTTGCAAACTGATAGAAAACAGTACCTTACCACTCTCCTGCGATTTTATTCACGCTAACATTCGAATGCAAGTCGTTTTGGACAACTTTCTTTTGCTTCTTGCAAAACGCTCTGCAAAGCTCCGTGCACCTCTAGAACACGATAGGAGATGATTTCTGTACTGGCACAGTTTCTCCTTGCGAGACATAGTGGAAAAGCTTTTTGCTTAGGTTTAGGGGACAAGAGACGCTAAAAACGAAGGTACGGCGCTCGCCCGAGCTAAGCGCCGGTCCTTGGCTTCTTTCGGCAGAAGCCGCGCTTCGGAGCACACCGCGACCTGAACACTGCGACCGCGACCGGCACAATGCTCTTTGCGCGAAGAAGCCGCTTCTTCGCCTCCGGGGGCCGGGAAGGCGGCACCTTCGAAAAAGGCGAACAACCAAGCCGAGCCACACTGGGATTGTGTGCACAGCTTGCAAACTGATAGAAAACAGTACCTTACCAATCTCCTGCGATTTTATTCACGCTAACATTCGAATGCAAGTCGTTTTGGACTACTTTCTTTTGCTTCTTGCAAAACGCTCTGCAGAGCTCCGTGCACCTCTAGAACACGATAGGAGGAGATGATTTCTGTACTGGCACAGTTTCTCCTTGCGAGACATAGTGGAAAAGTTTTTTTGCTTAGGTGTAGGCGACAAGAGGCGCTAAAGGCGAAGGTACGGCGCTCGCCCGAGCTAAGCGCCGGTCCTTGGCTTCTTTCGGCAGAAGCCGCGCTTCGGAGACACACGCGACCGGCCGTGCGACCGGCACAATGCTCTTTGCGCGAAGAAGCCGCTTCTTCGCCTCCGGGGCCGGGAGGCGGCACTGGAAAAAAGGCGAACAACCAAGCCGAGCCACACTGGGATTGTGTGCACAGCTTGCAAACTGATAGAAAACAGTACCTTACCACTCTCCTGCGATTTTATTCACGCTAACATTCGAATGCAAGTCGTTTTGGACTACTTTCTTTTGCTTCTTGCAAAAACGCTCTGCAGAGCTCCGTGCACCTCTAGAACACGATAGGAGATGATTTCTGTACTGGCACAGTTTCTCCTTGCGAGACATAGTGGACTTTTTTTTTTGCTTAGGTGTAGGCGACAAGAGGCGCTAAAGGCGAAGGTACGGCGCTCGCCCGAGCTAAGCGCCGGTCCTTGGCTTCTTTCGGCAGAAGCCGCGCTTCAAACACACGACCGGCACAGTGCTCGCGACCGGCACAATGCTCTTTGCGCGAAGAAGCCGCTTCGCCGCCTCCGGGCGCGGGAGGCGGCACCTTCGAAGGCGAACAACCAAGCCGAGCCACACTGGGATTGTGTGCACAGCTTGCAAACTGATAGAAAACAGTACCTTACCACTCTCCTGCGATTTTATTCACGCTAACATTCGAATGCAAGTCGTTTTGGACTACTTTCTTTTGCTTCTTGCAAAAAACGCGCTCTGCAGAGCTCTGTGCACCTCTAGAACACGATAGGAGATGATTTCTGTACTGGCACAGTTTCTCCTTGCGAGACATAGTGGAAAAGCTTTTTGCTTAGGTGTAGGCGACAAGAGGCGCTAAAGACGAAGGTGCGGCGCTCGCCCGAGCTAAGCGCCGGTCCTTGGCTTCTTTCGGCAGAAGCCGCGCTTCGGAACACACACCGCGACCGGCACAGTGCTCTGCGACCGGCACAATGCTCTTTGCGAAGAAAGCCGCTTCTTCGCCTCCGGGGGGCCGGAGGCGGCACCTTCCGAAGGCGAACAACCAAGCCGAGCCACACTGGGATTGTGTGCACAGCTTGCAAACTGATAGAAAACAGTACCTTACCACTCTCCTGCGATTTTATTCACGCTAACATTCGAATGCAAGTCGTTTTGGACTACTTTCTTTTTGCTTCTTGCAAAACGCTCTGCAGAGCTCCGTGCACCTCTAGAACACGATAGGAGATGATTTCTGTACTGGCACAGTTTCTCCTCCTTGCGAGACATAGTGGAAAAGCTTTTTGCTTAGGTGTAGGCGACAAGAGCGCTAACGCTAACGAAGGTGCGGCGCTCGCCCGAGCTAAGCGCCGGTCCTTGGCTTCTTTCGGGCGAAGCCGCGCGGAGCACACGCGACCGGCACAGTGCTCTGCGCCGGCACAATGCTCTTTGCGCGAAGAAGCCGCTTCTTCGCCTCCGGGGCGGAGGAGGCGGCACCTTCGAAAAGGCGAACAACCAAGCCGAGCCACACTGGGATTGTGTGCACAGCTTGCAAACTGATAGAAAACAGTACCTTACCACTCTCCTGCGATTTTATTCACGCTAACATTCGAATGCAAGTCGTTTTGGACTACTTTCTTTTGCTTCTTGCAAAACGCTCTGCAAGCTCCGTGCACCTCTAGAACACGATAGGAGATGATTTCTGTACTGGCACAGTTTCTCCTTGCGAGACATAGTGGAAAAGCTTTTTGCTTAGGTGTAGGCGACAAAGAGCGCTAAAAAACGAAGGTACGGCGCTCGCCCGAGCTAAGCGCCGGTCCCTTCTTTTTGAAGCTTCTTTCGGCGAACCCCGCGACCGGCACACTCGCGACCGGCACAATGCTCTTTCGCGAAGAAGAAGCTTCTTCGCCTCCGGGGGCCGGAGAAGGCGGCACCTTCGAAAAGGCGAACAACCAAGCCGAGCCACACTGGGATTGTGTGCACAGCTTGCAAACTGATAGAAAACAGTACCTTACCACTCTCCTGCGATTTTATTCACGCTAACATTCGAATGCAAGTCGTTTTGGACTACTTTCTTTTGCTTCTTGCAAAACGCTCTGCAGAGCTCTGTGCACCTCTAGAACACGATAGGAGATGATTTCTGTACTGGCACAGTTTCTCCTTGCGAGACATAGTGGAAAAGCTTTTTGCTTAGGTGTAGGCGACAAGAGGCGCTAAAAGGCGAAGGTGCGGCTCTCGCCCGAGCTAAGCGCCGGTCCTTGGCTTCTTTCGGCAGAAGCCGCGCCGCAGCACCGCGACCGGCACAGTGCTCGCGACCGGCACAATGCTCTTTGCGCGAAGAAGCCGCTTCTTCGCCTCCGGGGAGCGGGAGGCGGCACCTTCGAAAGGCGAACAACCAAGCCGAGCCACACTGGGATTGTGTGCACAGCTTGCAAACTGATAGAAAACAGTACCTTACCACTCTCCTGCGATTTTATTCACGCTAACATTCGAATGCAAGTCGTTTTGGACT
The DNA here is from genome assembly GCA_024865655.1 of Emberiza elegans. Taxonomy (NCBI): domain Eukaryota; kingdom Metazoa; phylum Chordata; class Aves; order Passeriformes; family Fringillidae; genus Emberiza; species Emberiza elegans. The sequence continues at coordinate 13,758 of JALJVW010000870.1, forward strand.
ACTTTCTTTTGCTTCTTGCAAAACGCTCTGCAGAGCTCCGTGCACCTCTAGAACACGATGGGGAGATGATTTCTGTACTGGCACAGTTTCTCCTTGCGAGACATAGTGGAAAAGCTTTTTTGCTTAGGTGTAGGCGACAAAGGCGCTAAAAAGACGAAGGTACGGCGCTCGCCCGAGCTAAGCGCCGGTCCTTGGCTTCTTCTTCTTTCGGCAGAAGCCGCGCTTCGGAACACACGCGACCGGCACAATGCTCTGACCGGCAAAATGCTCGCGCTTCGCCTCCGGGGAGCCGGAGGCGGCACCTTCGAAAGGCGAACAACCAAGCCGAGCCACACTGGGATTGTGTGCACAGCTTGCAAACTGATAGAAAACAGTACCTTACCACTCTCCTGCGATTTTATTCACGCTAACATTCGAATGCAAGTCGTTTTGGACTACTTTCTTTTGCTTCTTGCAAAACGCTCTGCAGAGCTCCGTGCACCTCTAGAACACGATAGGAGATGATTTCTGTACTGGCACAGTTTCTCCTTGCGAGACATAGTGGAAAAGCTTTTTTTGCTTAGGTGTAGGCGACAAAGGCGCTAAAAAGGCGAAAGGTACGGCGCTCGCCCTAAAGCGCCGGTCCTTGGCTTCTTTCGGCAGAAGCCGCGCTTTGACACACCGCGACCGGCACAATGCTCTTTCGCGAAGAAGCCGCTTCTTCGCCTCCGGGGGCCGGAAGGCGGCACCTTCGAAAGGCGAACAACCAAGCCGAGCCACACTGGGATTGTGTGCACAGCTTGCAAACTGATAGAAAACAGTACCTTACCACTCTCCTGCGATTTTATTCACGCTAACATTCGAATGCAAGTCGTTTTGGACTACTTTCTTTTGCTTCTTGCAAAACGCTCTGCAGAGCTCCGTTGCACCTCTAGAACACGATAGGAGATGATTTCTGTACTGGCACAGTTTCTCCTTGCGAGACATAGTGGAAAAATTTTTTTTTGCTTAGGTGTAGGCGACAAGAGGCGCTAAAGGCGAAGGTACGGCGCTCGCCCGAGCTAAGCGCCGGTCCTTGGCTTCTTTCGGCAGAAAAGCGCCGCACCGCGACCGGCACAGTGCTCGCGACCGGCACAATGCTCTTTGCGAAGAAGAAGCCGCTTCTTCGCCCGGGGGCCGGGAGGCGGCACCTTTCGAAGGCGAACAACAAGCCGAGCCACACTGGGATTGTGTGCACAGCTTGCAAACTGATAGAAAACAGTACCTTACCACTCTCCTGCGATTTTATTCACGCTAACATTCGAATGCAAGTCGTTTTGGACTACTTTCTTTTTTGCTTCTTGCAAAAACGCTCTGCAGAGCTCCGTGCACCTCTAGAACACGATAGGAGATGATTTCTGTACTGGCACAGTTTCTCCTGCGAGACATAGTGGGAAAAGCTTTTTTTGCTTAGGTGTAGGCGACAAGAGGCGCTAAAGGCGAAGGTACGGCGCTCGCCCGAGCTAAGCGCCGGTCCTTGGCTTCTTCGGCAGAAGCGCGCCACACACCGCGACCGGCACACTCTGCGACCGGCACAATGCTCTTTGCGCGAAGAAGCCGCTTCTTCGCCTCCGGGGAGCCGGGAGGCGGCACCTTCGAAAAGGCGAACAACCAAGCCGAGCCACACTGGGATTGTGTGCACAGCTTGCAAACTGATAGAAAACAGTACCTTACCACTCTCCTGCGATTTTATTCACGCTAACATTCGAATGCAAGTCGTTTTGGACTACTTTTTTTTGCTTCTTGCAAAACGCTCTGCAAAGCTCCGTGCACCTCTAGAACACGATAGGAGATGATTTCTGTACTGGCACAGTTTCTCCTTGCGAGACATAGTGGAAAAAGCTTTTTGCTTAGGTGTAGGCGACAAGAGAGGCGCTAAAGACGAAGGTACGGCGCTCGCCCGAGCTAAGCGCCGGTCCTTGGCTTCTTTCGGCAGAAGCGCGCGCTTCCGAACACACCGCGACCGGCCGTGCTCTGCGACCGGCACAATGCTCTTTGCGCGAAGAAGCCGCTTCTTCGCCTCCGGGGGGCCGGGAAGGCGGCACCTTCGAAAGGCGAACAACCAAGCCGAGCCACACTGGGATTGTGTGCACAGCTTGCAAACTGATAGAAAACAGTACCTTACCACTCTCCTGCGATTTTATTCACGCTAAACATTCGAATGCAAGTCGTTTTTGGACTACTTTCTTTTGCTTCTTGCAAAACGCTCTGCAGAGCTCCGTGCACCTCTAGAACACGATAGGAGATGATTTCTGTACTGGCACAGTTTCTCCTTGCGAGACATAGTGAAAAGCTTTTTTTTTGCTTAGGTGTAGGCGACAAGAGGCGCTAAAGGCGAAGGTACGGCGCTCGCCCGAGCTAAGCGCCGGTCCTTGGCTTCTTTCGGCAGAAGCCGCGGCGAACACCCGCGACCGGCACAGTGCTCTGCGACCGGCACAATGCTCTTTGCGCGCGAAGAAGCCGCTTCTTCGCCTCCGGGGGCCGGAGGCGGCACCTTCGAAAAGGCGAACAACCAAGCCGAGCCACACTGGGATTGTGTGCACAGCTTGCAAACTGATAGAAAACAGTACCTTACCACTCTCCTGCGATTTTATTCACGCTAACATTCGAATGCAAGTCGTTTTGGACTACTTTCTTTTGCTTCTTGCAAAACGCTCTGCAGAAGCTCCGTGCACCTCTAGAACACGATAGGAGATGATTTCTGTACTGGCACAGTTTCTCCTTGCGAGACATAGTGGAAAAGCTTTTTGCTTAGGTGTAGGCGACAAGAGGCGCTAAAGGCGAAGGTCCACGGCGCTCGCCCGAGCTAAGCGCCGGTCCTTGGCTTCTTCGGCAGAAGCCGCGGTTGAACACCGCGACCGGCACAGTGTGCTCGCGACCGGCACAATGCTCTTTGCGCGAAGAAGCCGCTTCTTCGCCTCCGGGAGCCGGGAGGCGGCACCTTCGAAGGCGAACAACCAAGCCGAGCCACACTGGGATTGTGTGCACAGCTTGCAAACTGATAGAAAACAGTACCTTACCACTCTCCTGCGATTTTATTCACGCTAACATTCGAATGCAAGTCGTTTTGGACTACTTTCTTTTGCTTCTTGCAAAAACGCTCTGCAGAGCTCCGTGCACCTCTAGAACACGATAGGAGATGATTTCTGTACTGGCACAGTTTCTCCTTGCGAGACATAGTGGAAAAGCTTTTTGCTTAGGTGTAGGCGACAAGAGGCGCTAAAGGCGAAGGTACGGCGCTCGCCCGAGCTAAGCGCCCGGTCCTTGGCTTCTTTCGGCAGAAGCCGCGCCGGACACACCGCGACCGGCACAATGCTCTGCGACCGGCACAATGCTCTTTGCGCGAAGAAGCCGCTTCTTCGCCTCCGGGGGCCGGGAGGCGGCACCTTCGAAAAAGGCGAACAACCAAGCCGAGCCACACTGGGATTGTGTGCACAGCTTGCAAACTGATAGAAAACAGTACCTTACCACTCTCCTGCGATTTTATTCACGCTAACATTCGAATGCAAGTCGTTTTGGACTACTTTCTTTTGCTTCTTGCAAAAACGCTCTGCAGAGCTCCGTGCACCTCTAGAACACGATAGGAGATGATTTCTGTACTGGCACAGTTTCTCCTTGCGAGACATAGTGGAAAAGCTTTTTGCTTAGGTGTGTGGCGACAAGAGGCGCTAAAGACGAAGGTGCGGCGCTCGCCCGAGCTAAGCGCCGGTCCTTGGCTTCTTTCGGCAGAAGCCGCGGCGAACACACCGCGACCGGCACAGTGCTCTGCGACCGGCACAATGCTCTTTGCGCGAAGAAGCCGCTTCTTCGCCTCCGGGGCCGGAGAGGCGGCACCTTCGAAAGGCGAACAACCAAGCCGAGCCCACACTGGGATTGTGTGCACAGCTTGCAAACTGATAGAAAACAGTACCTTACCACTCTCCTGCGATTTTATTCACGCTAACATTCGAATGCAAGTCGTTTTGGACTACTTTCTTTTGCTTCTTGCAAAAAACGCTCTGCAAAGCTCTGTGCACCTCTAGAACACGATAGGAGATGATTTCTGTACTGGCACAGTTTCTCCTTGCGAGACATAGTGGAAAATTTTTTTTGCTTAGGTGTAGGCGACAAGAGGCGCTAAAAGGCGAAGGTACGGCGCTCGCCCGAGCTAAGCGCCGGTCCCTTGGCTTCTTTCGGCAGAAGCCGCGCTCGCACACACACGACCGGCACAGTGCTCTGCGACCGGCACAATGCTCTTTGCGCGAAGAAGCCGCTTCTTCGCCTCCGGGGGCCGGCCGGAGGCGGCACCTTCGAAAGGCGAACAACCAAGCCGAGCCACACTGGGATTGTGTGCACAGCTTGCAAACTGATAGAAAACAGTACCTTACCACTCTCCTGCGATTTTATTCACGCTAACATTCGAATGCAAGTCGTTTTGGACTACTTTCTTTTGCTTCTTGCAAAAAGCTCTGCAGAGCTCCGTGCACCTCTAGAACACGATAGGAGATGATTTCTGTACTGGCACAGTTTCTCCTTGCGAGACATAGTGGAAAAGCTTTTTGCTTAGGTGTAGGCGACAAGAGACGCTAAAGACGAAGGTACGGCGCTCGCCCGAGCTAAGCGCCGGTCCTTGGCTTCTTTCGGCAGAAGCCGCGCTTTTGAACACACCGCGACCGGCACAATGCTCTGCGACCGGCACAATGCTCTTTGCCGCTTCTTCGCCTCCGGGGGGCCGGAGGCGGCACCTTCCGAAAGGCGAACAACCAAGCCGAGCCACACTGGGATTGTGTGCACAGCTTGCAAACTGATAGAAAACAGTACCTTACCACTCTCCTGCGATTTTATTCACGCTAACATTCGAATGCAAGTCGTTTTGGACTACTTTCTTTTTGCTTCTTGCAAAACGCTCTGCAGAGCTCCGTGCACCTCTAGAACACGATAGGAGATGATTTCTGTACTGGCACAGTTTCTCCTTGCGAGACATAGTGGAAAAGCTTTTTTTGCTTAGGTGTAGGCGACAAGAGGCGCTAAAAAGGCGAAGGTACGGCGCTCGCCCGAGCTAAAGCGCCGGTCCTTGGCTTCTTTCGGCAGAAGCCGCGCTTGACACACCGCGACCGGCACAATGCTCTCTTTGCGCGAAGAAGCCGCTTCTTCGCCTCCGGGGAGCCGGGAGGCGGCACCTTCGAAGGCGAACAACCAAGCCGAGCCACACTGGGATTGTGTGCACAGCTTGCAAACTGATAGAAAACAGTACCTTACCACTCTCCTGCGATTTTATTCACGCTAACATTCGAATGCAAGTCGTTTTGGACTACTTTCCTTCGCTTCTTGCAAAACGCTCTGCAGAGCTCCGTGCACCTCTAGAACACGATAGGAGGTGATTTCTGTACTGGCACAGTTTCTCCTTGCGAGACATAGTGGAAAAGCTTTTTGCTTAGGTGTAGGCGACAAGAGACGCTAAAGACGAAGGTACGGCGCTCGCCCGAGCTAAGCGCCGGTCCTAGGCTTCTTTCGGCAGAAGCCGCGCTTGAGACACACCGCGACCGGCACAGTGCTCGCGACCGGCACAATGCTCTTTGCGCGAAGAAGCCGCTTCTTCGCCTCCGGGGCCGGAGGCGGCACCTTCGAAGGCGAACAACCAAGCCGAGCCACACTGGGATTGTGTGCACAGCTTGCAAACTGATAGAAAACAGTACCTTACCACTCTCCTGCGATTTTATTCACGCTAACATTCGAATGCAAGTCGTTTTGGACTACTTTCTTTTGCTTCTTGCAAAACGCTCTGCAAAGCTCCGTGCACCTCTAGAACACGATAGGAGATGATTTCTGTACTGGCACAGTTTCTCCTTGCGAACATAGTGGAAAAGCTTTTTTGCTTAGGTGTGGCGACAAGAGGCGCTAAAAAGACGAAGGTCGGCGGCGCTCGCCCGAGCTAAGCGCCGGTCCTTGGCTTCTTTCGGCAGAAGCCGCGCTTGAACACACCGCGACCGGCACAATGCTCTTTGCGACCGGCACAATGCTCCGCTGCGCGAAGCCGCTTCGCCTCCGGGGAGCCGGGAGGCGGCACCTTCGAAAGGCGAACAACCAAGCCGAGCCACACTGGGATTGTGTGCACAGCTTGCAAACTGATAGAAAACAGTACCTTACCACTCTCCTGCGATTTTATTCACGCTAACATTCGAATGCAAGTCGTTTTGGACTACTTTCTTTTGCTTCTTGCAAAACGCTCTGAAAAGCTCCGTGCACCTCTAGAACACGATAGGAGATGATTTCTGTACTGGCACAGTTTCTCCTTGCGAGACATAGTGGAAAAGCTTTTTGCTTAGGTGTAGGGCGACAAGAGGGCTAAAAAAGACGAAGGTACGGCGCTCGCCCGAGCTAAGCGCCGGTCCTTGGCTTCTTTCGGCGAAGCCGCGCTTTGAACACACCGCGACCGGCACAGTGCTCTGCGACCGGCACAATGCTCTTTGCGCGAAGAAGCCTCGCCGCCTCCGGGGGCCGGAGGCGGCACCTTCGAAAGGCGAACAACCAAGCCGAGCCACACTGGGATTGTGTGCACAGCTTGCAAACTGATAGAAAACAGTACCTTACCACTCTCCTGCGATTTTATTCACGCTAACATTCGAATGCAAGTCGTTTTGGACTACTTTTTTTTGCTTCTTGCAAAAACGCTCTGCAGAGCTCCGTGCACCTCTAGAACACGATAGGAGATGATTTCTGTACTGGCACAGTTTCTCCTTGCGAGACATAGTGGAAAAGCTTTTTTTTGCTTAGGTGTAGGCGACAAGAGGCGCTAAAAGGCGAAGGTACGGCGCTCGCCCGAGCTAAGCGCCGGTCCTTGGCTTCTTTTCGGCAGAAGCCGCGCTTGAACACACCGCGACCGGCACAGTGCTCTGCGACCGGCACAATGCTCTCTTTCGCGAAGAAGCCGCTTCTTCGCCTCCGGGGGGCGGGAGGCGGCACCTTCCGAAAGGCGAACAACCAAGCCGAGCCACACTGGGATTGTGTGCACAGCTTGCAAACTGATAGAAAACAGTACCTTACCACTCTCCTGCGATTTTATTCACGCTAACATTCGAATGCAAGTCGTTTTGGACTACTTTCTTTTGCTTCTTGCAAAAACGCTCTGCAGAGCTCTCCGTGCACCTCTAGAACACGATAGGAGATGATTTCTGTACTGGCACAGTTTCTCCTTGCGAGACATAGTGGAAAAGCTTTTTGCTTAGGTGTGGCGACAAGAGCGCTAAAAACGAAGGTAGTGCGGCGCTCGCCCGAGCTAAGCGCCGGTCCTTGGCTTCTTTCGGCAGAAGCCGAAGCCGCGCACCGCGACCGGCACAGTGCTCGCGACCGGCACAATGCTTTGCGCGAAGAAGCCGCTTCTTCGCCTCCGGGGGGCCGGAAGGCGGCACCTTCGAAAAGGCGAACAACCAAGCCGAGCCACACTGGGATTGTGTGCACAGCTTGCAAACTGATAGAAAACAGTACCTTACCACTCTCCTGCGATTTTATTCACGCTAACATTCGAATGCAAGTCGTTTTGGACTACTTTCTTTTGCTTCTTGCAAAACGCTCTGCAGAGCTCCGTGCACCTCTAGAACACGATAGGAGATGATTTCTGTACTGGCACAGTTTCTCCTTGCGAGACATAGTGGAAAAGCTTTTTGCTTAGGTGTAGGCGACAAGAGGCGCTAAAAGGCGAAGGTACGGCGCTCGCCCGAGCTAAGCGCCGGTCCTTGGCTTCTTTCGGCAGAAGCCGCGCTTGAACACCGCGACCGGCACAGTGCTCTGCGACCGGCACAATGCTCTTTCGCGAAGAAGCCGCTTCTTCGCCTCCGGGGGCGCCGGAGGCGGCACCTTCGAAAAAGGCGAACAACCAAGCCGAGCCACACTGGGATTGTGTGCACAGCTTGCAAACTGATAGAAAACAGTACCTTACCACTCTCCTGCGATTTTATTCACGCTAACATTCGAATGCAAGTCGTTTTGGACTACTTTCTTTTGCTTCTTGCAAAACGCTCTGCAGAGCTCCGTGCACCTCTAGAACACGATAGGAGATGATTTCTGTACTGGCACAGTTTCTCCTTGCGAGACATAGTGGAAAAGCTTTTTGCTTAGGTGTAGGCGACAAGAGGCGCTAAAGGCGAAGGTGCACGGCGCTCGCCCGAGCTAAAGCGCCGGTCCTTGGCTTCTTTCGGCAGAAGCCGCGCGGCACACCGCGACCGGCACAGTGCTCTGCGACCGGCACAATGCTCTTTTGCGCGAAGAAGCCGCTTCTTCGCCTCCGGGGAGCCGGGAGGCGGCACCTTCGAAAAGGCGAACAACCAAGCCGAGCCACACTGGGATTGTGCACAGCTTGCAAACTGATAGAAAACAGTACCTTACCACTCTCCTGCGATTTTATTCACGCTAACATTCGAATGCAAGTCGTTTTGGACTACTTTCTTTTTTTGCTTCTTGCAAAAACGCTCTGCAAAGCTCCGTGCACCTCTAGAACACGATAGGAGATGATTTCTGTACTGGCACAGTTTCTCCTTGCGAGACATAGTGGAAAAGCTTTTTTTGCTTAGTGTAGGCGACAAGAGGCGCTAAAAAGGCGAAAGGTACGGCGCTCGCCCGAGCTAAGCGCCCGGTCCTTGGCTTCTTTCGGCAGAAGCCGGCGCGCGAACACCGCGACCGGCACAGTGCTCTGCGACCGGCACAATGCTCTTTGCGCGAAGAAGCCGCTTCTTCGCCTCCGGGCCGGGAGGCGGCACCTTCGAAGGCGAACAACCAAGCCGAGCCACACTGGGATTGTGTGCACAGCTTGCAAACTGATAGAAAACAGTACCTTACCACTCTCCTGCGATTTTTTATTCACGCTAACATTCGAATGCAAGTCGTTTTGGACTACTTTCTTTTGCTTCTTGCAAAACGCTCTGCAGAGCTCCGTGCACCTCTAGAACACGATAGGAGATGATTTCTGTACTGGCACAGTTTCTCCTTGCGAGACATAGTGGAAAAGCTTTTTGCTTAGGTGTAGGCGACAAGAGGCGCTAAAGGCGAAGGTACGGCGCTCGCCCGAGCTAAGCGCGGTCCTTCCTTCTTTCGGCTTTCGGCAGAAGCCGCGACCGGCACAGTGCTCGCGACCGGCACAATGCTCTTTCGCGAAGAAGCCGCTTCTTCGCCTCGGGGAGCCGGAGGCGGCACCTTCGAAAGGCGAACAACCAAGCCGAGCCACACTGGGATTGTGTGCACAGCTTGCAAACTGATAGAAAACAGTACCTTACCACTCTCCTGCGATTTTATTCACGCTAACATTTCGAATGCAAGTCGTTTTGGACTACTTTCTTTTGCTTCTTTGCAAAACGCTCTGCAGAGCTCCGTGCACCTCTAGAACACGATAGGAGATGATTTCTGTACTGGCACAGTTTCTCCTTGCGAGACATAGTGGAAAAGCTTTTTGCTTAGGTGTGGCGACAAGAGGCGCTAAAGGCGAAAGGCGACAAAAGAGCTAAAAAGCCCGAAGGCTTCTTCGGCAGAAGCCGCGCCCGAGCACAAAGCGCCCGGCACAATGCTCTTGGCTTCTTCTTCGCCTCCGGCGGAAGGCGGCACCTTCGAAGAAGGCGAACAACCAAGCCGAGCCACACTGGGATTGTGTGCACAGCTTGCAAACTGATAGAAAACAGTACCTTACCACTCTCCTGCGATTTTATTCACAATGCTCTCGTTTTGGACTACTTTCTTTTGCTTCTTGCAAAACGCTCTTGCTCTCCGTGCACCTCCGATAGGAGATGATTTCTGTACTGGCGGAGGCGGCACCTTAGTGGAAAAGGCGAACGAAAGAGGCGCTAAAGCCGAGCCACACTGGGATTGTGTGCACAGCTTGCAAACTGATAGAAAACAGTACCTTACCACTCGCCTCCTGCCACACTGGGATTTTTATTCAAACTGATAGAAAACAGTACCTTACCACTCTCCTGCGATTTTATTCAATAACAAGAATGCAAGTCGTTTTGGACTACTTTCTTTTGCTTCTTGCAAAACGCTCTGCAAGCTCCGTGCACCTCTAGAACACGATAGGAGATGATTTCTGTACTGGCACAGTTTCTCCTTGCGAGACATAGTGGAAAAGCTTTTTGCTTAGGTGTAGGCGACAAGAGGCGCTAAAGGCGAAGGTACGGCGCTCGCCCGAGCTAAGCGCCGGTCCTTGGCTTCTTTCGGCAGAAGCGGCGCCGGACACACGCGACCGGCACAATGCTCTTTGCCGCGAAATGCTCTTGCGCGAAGAAGCCGCCTCTTCGCCTCGGGAGCCCCGGAGGCGGCACCTTCGAAAGGCGAACAACCAAGCCGAGCCACACTGGGATTGTGTGCACAGCTTGCAAACTGATAGCAAACAGTACCTTACCTCTCTCCTGCGATTTTATTCACGCTAACATTCGAATGCAAGTCGTTTTGGACTACTTTCTTTTGCTTCTTGCAAAACGCTCTGCAGTGCTCGTGCACCTCTAGAACACGATAGGAGATGATTTCTGTACTGGCACAGGTTTCTCCTTGCGAGACATAGTGGAAAAGCTTTTTGCTTAGGTGTAGGCGACAAGAGGCGCTAAAAAGACGAAGGTACGGCGCTCGCCCGAGCTAAGCGCCGGTCCTTGGCTTCTTTCGGCAGAAGCCGCGCTTGACACGACACGCGACCGGCACAATGCTCTTTTGCGCGAAGAAGCCGCTTCTTCGCCTCCGGGGGCCGGAGGCGGCACCTTCGAAAAGGAAGCGAAAACAAGCAAGCCGAGCCACACTGGGATTGTGTGCACAGCTTGCAAACTGATAGAAAACAGTACCTTACCACTCTCCTTCGATTTTATTCACGCTAACATTCGAATGCAAGTCGTTTTGGACTACTTTCTTTTTGCTTCTTGCAAAACGCTCTGCAGAGCTCCGTGCACCTCTAGAACACGATAGGAGATGATTTCTGTACTGGCACAGTTTCTCCTTGCGAGACATAGTGGAAAAGCTTTTTGCTTAGGTGTGGCGGCGACTAAAAAAGCTAAAGCGGCGAAAACGTCGGCGGCGCTCGCCCGAGCTAGCGCGCCGGTCCTTGGCTTCTTTCGGCAGAAGCCGCGCTTGAGCGCACGCGACCGGCACAGTGCTCTGCGACCGGCACAATGCTCTTTGCGCGAAGAAGCCGCTTCTTCGCCTCCGGGAGCCGGGAGGCGGCACCTTTTCGGCGAACAACCAAGCCGAGCCACACTGGGATTGTGTGCACAGCTTGCAAACTGATAGAAAACAGTACCTTACCACTCTCCTGCGATTTTATTCACGCTAACATTCGAATGCAAGTCGTTTTGGACTACTTTCTTTTGCTTCTTGCAAAAACGCTCTGCAAGCTCCGTGCACCTCTAGAACACGATAGGAGATGATTTCTGTACTGGCACAGTTTCTCCTTGCGAGACATAGTGGAAAAGCTTTTTGCTTAGGTGTAGGCGACAAGAGCGCTAAAAAGGCGAAGGTACGGCGCTCGCCCGAGCTAAAGCGCCGGTCCTTGCTTCTTTCGGCAGAAGGCGCGCTTCGGAGACACAACACACCGCGACCGGCACAATGCTCTTTGCGCGAAGAAGCCGCTTCTTCGCCTCCGGGCTCCGCGGGAAGGCGGCACCTTCGAAGGCGAACAACAAGCCGAGCCACACTGGGATTGTGTGCACAGCTTGCAAACTGATAGAAAACAGTACCTTACCACTCTCCTGCGATTTTATTCACGCTAACATTCGAATGCAAGTCGTTTTGGACTACTTTCTTTTGCTTCTTGCAAAACGCTCTGCAGAGCTCCGTGCACCTCTAGAACACGATAGGAGATGATTTCTGTACTGGCACAGTTTCTCCTTGCGAGACATAGTGGAAAGCTTTTTGCTTAGGTGTAGGCGACAAGAGGCGCTAAAAAAGGCGAAGGTACGGCGCTCGCCCGAGCAAAAAGCGCCGGTCCTTGGCTTCTTCGGCAGAAGCCGCGGCGAACTTGAGCACCGCGACCGGCACAGTGCTCTGCGACCGGCACAATGCTCTTTTGCGCGAAGAAGCCGCTTCTTCGCCTCCGGGGGCCGGGAGGCGGCACCTTCGAAGGCGAACAACCAAGCCGAGCCACACTGGGATTGTGTGCACAGCTTGCAAACTGATAGAAAACAGTACCTTACCACTCTCCTGCGATTTTATTCACGCTAACATTCGAATGCAAGTCGTTTTGGACTACTTTTTCTTTTGCTTCTTGCAAAACGCTCTGCAGAGCTCCGTGCACCTCTAGAACACGATAGGAGATGATTTCTGTACTGGCACAGTTTCTCCTTGCGAGACATAGTGGAAAAGCTTTTTTTGCTTAGGTGTAGGCGACAAAGGCGCTAAAGGCGAAGGTACGGCGCTCGCCCGAGCTAAGCGCCGGTCCTTGGCTTCTTTCGGCAGAAGCCGCGCGCGCGACCGGCACACACACGCGACCGGCACAATGCTCTTTTTGCGAAGAAGCCGCTTCTTCGCCTCCGGGGGCCGGAGGCGGCACCTTCGAAAAGGCGAACAACCAAGCCGAGCCACACTGGGATTGTGTGCACAGCTTGCAAACTGATAGAAAACAGTACCTTACCACTCTCCTGCGTTTTTATTCACGCTAACATTCGAATGCAAGTCGTTTTGGACTACTTTCTTTTGCTTCTTGCAAAACGCGCTCTGCAGCACCTCTAGCTCTGTGCACCTCTAGAACACGATAGGAGATGATTTCTGTACTGGCACAGTTTCTCCTTGCGAGACATAGTGGAAAAGCTTTTTGCCTTAGGTGTAGGCGACACAAGAGGCTAAAAGACTGGGATTGTGTGCGGCGCTCGCCCTGAGCTAAGCGCCGGTCCTTGGCTTTTTTCGGCAGAATGCAAGTCGTTTTGGACTACTTTCTTTTGCTTCTTGCAAAACGCTCACTCGTGACCTCTAGAACACGCATGATTTCTGTACTGGCGACCGGCACAATGCTCTTTCGCGACAAAGCTAAAAGCCGCTTCTTCCGCCTCCGGGGGCCGGGAGGCGGCACCTTCCGGCGGGAGGCGGCAGGCGAACAACCAAGCCGAGCCACACTGGGATTGTGTGCACAGCTTGCAAACTGATAGAAAACAGTACCTTACCACTCTCCTGCGATTTTATTCACGCTAACATTCGAATGCAAGTCGTTTTGGACTACTTTCTTTTGCTTCTTGCAAAACGCTCTGCAGAGCTCTGTGCACCTCTAGAACACGATAGGAGATGATTTCTGTACTGGCACAGTTTCTCCTTGCGAGACATAGTGGAAAAGCTTTTTTTTAGGTGTAGGCGACAAGAGGCGCTAAAAGGCGAAAGGTACGGCGCTCGCCCGAGCTAAGCGCCGGTCCTTGGCTTCTTTCGGCAGAAGCGGCGAAGAACACACCGCGACCGGCACAGTGCTCTGCGACCGGCACAATGCTCTTTTTGCGCGAAGAAGCCGCTTCTTCGCCTCCGGGGCCCGGAGGCGGCACCTTCGAAAGGCGAACAACCAAGCCGAGCCACACTGGGATTGTGTGCACAGCTTGCAAACTGATAGAAAACAGTACCTTACCACTCTCCTGCGATTTTATTCACGCTAACATTCGAATGCAAGTCGTTTTGGACTACTTTCTTTTGCTTCTTGCAAAACGCGCTCTGCTGCAGCTCCGTGCACCTCTAGAACACGATAGGAGATGATTTCTGTACTGGCACAGTTTCTCCTTGCGAGACATAGTGGAAAAGCTTTTTGCTTAGTGTGTGGCGACAAGAGGCGCTAAAAGCGAAGGTCGGCGCTCGCCGAGCTAAGCGCCGGTCCTTGGCTTCTTTCGGCAGAAGAAGCCGCGCGCGACCGGCACAGTGCTCGCGACCGGCACAATGCTCTTTCTTTGCGCGAAGAAGCCGCTTCTTCGCCTCCGGGGGCCGGAGGCGGCACCTTCGAAGGCGAACAACCAAGCCGAGCCACACTGGGATTGTGTGCACAGCTTGCAAACTGATAGAAAACAGTACCTTACCACTCTCCTGCGATTTTATTCACGCTAACATTCGAATGCAAGTCGTTTTGGACTACTTTCTTTTGCTTCTTGCAAAACGCTCTGCAGAGCTCCGTGCACCTCTAGAACACGATAGGAGATGATTTCTGTACTGGCACAGTTTCTCCTTGCGAGACATAGTGGAAAAGCTTTTTTTTGCTTAGGTGTAGGCGACAAGAGGCGCTAAAGGCGAAGGTGCGGCGCTCGCCCGAGCTAAGCGCCCGGTCCTTGGCTTCTTTCGGCAGAAGCGCGCTCTTGAACACACCGCGACCGGCACAGTGCTCTGCGACCGGCACAATGCTCTTTGCGCGAAGAAGCCGCTTCTTCGCCTCCGGGGGCCGGGAGGCGGCACCTTCGAAAGGCGAACAACCAAGCCGAGCCACACTGGGATTGTGTGCACAGCTTGCAAACTGATAGAAAACAGTACCTTACCACTCTCCTGCGATTTTATTCACGCTAACATTCGAATGCAAGTCGTTTTGGACTACTTTCTTTTGCTTCTTGCAAAACGCTCTGCAAGCTCCGTGCACCTCTAGAACACGATAGGAGATGATTTCTGTACTGGCACAGTTTCTCCTTGCGAGACATAGTGGAAAAGCTTTTTGCTTAGGTGTGGCGACAAGAGGCGCAAAAAAAGGCGAAGGTACGGCGCTCGCCCGAGCTAAGCGCCGGTCCTTGGCTTCTTCGGCAGAAGCAGCGAACACACCGCGACCGGCACAGTGCTCGCGACCGGCACAATGCTCTTTGCGCGAAGAAGCCGCTTCTTCGCCTCCGGGGGCGGAGAGGCGGCACCTTCAAAAAAGGCGAACAACCAAGCCGAGCCACACTGGGATTGTGTGCACAGCTTGCAAACTGATAGAAAACAGTACCTTACCACTCTCCTGCGATTTTATTCACGCTAACATTCGAATGCAAGTCGTTTTGGACTACTTCTTTTTGCTTCTTGCAAAACGCTCTGCTGCAGCTCTCTGTGCACCTCTAGAACACGATAGGAGATGATTTCTGTACTGGCACAGTTTCTCCTTGCGAGACATAGTGGAAAAGCTTTTTGCTTAGGTGTAGGCGACAGAGGCGCTAAAAAAGGCGAAGGTACGGCGCTCGCCCGAGCTAAGCGCCGGTCCTTGGCTTCTTTCGGCGAAGCCGCGCTTGAACACACGCGACCGGCACAATGCTCTGCGACCGGCACAATGCTCTTTGCGCGAAGAAGCCGCTTCTTCGCCTCCGGGGGCGGGAGGCGGCACCTTCCGAAAAGGCGAACAACCAAGCCGAGCCACACTGGGATTGTGTGCACAGCTTGCAAACTGATAGAAAACAGTACCTTACCACTCTCCTGCGATTTTATTCACGCTAACATTCGAATGCAAGTCGTTTTGGACTACTTTTTTTTGCTTCTTGCAAAAACGCTCTGCAGAGCTCTGTGCACCTCTAGAACACGATAGGAGATGATTTCTGTACTGGCACAGTTTCTCCTTGCGAGACATAGTGGAAAGCTTTTTTGCTTAGGTGTAGGCGACAAGAGGCGCTAAAAAGGCGAAGGTGCACGGCGCTCGCCCGAGCTAAGCGCCGGTCCTTGGCTTCTTTTCGGCGAAGCCGGCGAACACCGCGACCGGCACAGTGCTCTGCGACCGGCACAATGCTCTTTGCGCGAAGAAGCCGCTTCTTCGCCTCCGGGGCCGGAGGCGGCACCTTCCTTCGAAGGCGAACAACCAAGCCGAGCCACACTGGGATTGTGTGCACAGCTTGCAAACTGATAGAAAACAGTACCTTACCACTCTCCTGCGATTTTATTCACGCTAACATTCGAATGCAAGTCGTTTTGGACTACTTTCTTTTGCTTCTTGCAAAACGCTCTGCAGAGCTCGTGCACCTCTAGAACACGATAGGAGATGATTTCTGTACTGGCACAGTTTCTCCTTGCGAGACATAGTGGAAAAGCCATTTTTTTTTGCTTAGGTGTAGGCGACAAGAGGCGCTAAAGGCGAAAGTACGGCGCTCGCCCGAGCTAAGCGCCGGTCCTTGGCTTCTTTCGGCGAAGAAGCGGCGCACACCGCGACCCGGCACAGTGCTCGCGACCGGCACAATGCTCTTTGCGCGAAGAAGCCGCTTCTTCGCCTCCGGGGCCGGAGGCGGCACCTTCGAAGGCGAACAACCAAGCCGAGCCACACTGGGATTGTGTGCACAGCTTGCAAACTGATAGAAAACAGTACCTTACCACTCTCCTGCGATTTTATTCACGCTAACATTCGAATGCAAGTCGTTTTGGACTACTCTTTTTTGCTTCTGCAAAAAACGCTCTGCAAGCTCCGTGCACCTCTAGAACACGATAGGAGATGATTTCTGTACTGGCACAGTTTCTCCTTGCGAGACATAGTGGTTTTCTTTTTTGCTTAGGTGTAGGCGACAAGAGGCGCGCTAAAAGCGAAGGTACGGCGCTCGCCCGAGCTAAGCGCCGGTCCTTGGCTTCTTTTCGGCGAAGCCGCGGCGGAACACACGCGACCGGCGTGCTCTGCGACCGGCACAATGCTCTTTGCGCGAAGAAGCCGCTTCGCCGCCTCCGGGAGCCGGAGGCGGCACCTTCGAAGGCGAACAACCAAGCCGAGCCACACTGGGATTGTGTGCACAGCTTGCAAACTGATAGAAAACAGTACCTTACCACTCTCCTGCGATTTTATTCACGCTAACATTCGAATGCAAGTCGTTTTGGACTACTTTCTTTTGCTTCTTGCAAAACGCTCTGCAAAGCTCTGTGCACCTCTAGAACACGATAGGAGATGATTTCTGTACTGGCACAGTTTCTCCTTGCGAGACATAGTGGAAAAGCTTTTTGCTTAGGTGTGGCGACAAGAGGCGCTAAAGGCGAAGGTACGGCGCTCGCCCGAGCTAAGCGCCGGTCCTTGGCTTCTTTTCGGCAGAAGCCGCGCGGCGGACACACCGCGACCGGCACAGTGCTCTGCGACCGGCACAATGCTCTTTTTGCGCGAAGAAGCCGCTTCTTCGCCTCCGGGGAGCCGGAGGCGGCACCTTCGAAGGCGAACAACCAAGCCGAGCCACACTGGGATTGTGTGCACAGCTTGCAAACTGATAGAAAACAGTACCTTACCACTCTCCTGCGATTTTATTCACGCTAACATTCGAATGCAAGTCGTTTTGGACTACTTCTTTTTTTGCTTCTTGCAAAACGCTCTGCAGAGCTCCGTGCACCTCTAGAACACGATAGGAGATGATTTCTGTACTGGCACAGTTTCTCCTTGCGAGACATAGTGGAAAAGCTTTTTGCTTAGGTGTAGGCGACAAAGAGGCGCTAAAGGCGAAGGTACGGCGCTCGCCCGAGCTAAGCGCCCGGTCCTTGGCTTCTTTCGGCAGAAGCGCGCGGAACACCGCGACCGGCACAATGCTCTTGCGACCGGCACAATGCTCTTTTTGCGAAGAAGCCGCTTCGCCGCCTCGGGGGCCGGAGGCGGCACCTTCGAAGGCGAACAACCAAGCCGAGCCACACTGGGATTGTGTGCACAGCTTGCAAACTGATAGAAAACAGTACCTTACCACTCTCCTGCGATTTTATTCACGCTAACATTCGAATGCAAGTCGTTTTGGACTACTTTCTTTTGCTTCTTGCAAAACGCTCTGCAAGCTCTGTGCACCTCTAGAACACGATAGGAGATGATTTCTGTACTGGCACAGTTTCTCCTTGCGAGACATAGTGGAAAAGCTTTTTGCTTAGGTGTAGGCGACAAAGAGGCTAAAAAAAGGCGAAGGTACGGCACTCGCTCGCCCGAGCTAAGCGCCGGTCCTTGGCTTCTTTCGGCAGAAGCCGCGCTTGACACACCGCGACCGGCACAATGCTCTGCGACCGGCACAATGCTCTTTTGCGCGAAAAAGCCGCTTCGCCGCCTCCGGGGCGGGAGGCGGCACCTTCGAAAAGGCGAACAACCAAGCCGAGCCACACTGGGATTGTGTGCACAGCTTGCAAACTGATAGAAAACAGTACCTTACCACTCTCCTGCGATTTTATTCACGCTAACATTCGAATGCAAGTCGTTTTGGACTACTTTCTTTTTGCTTCTTGCAAAACGCTCTGCAGAGCTCCGTGCACCTCCTAGAACACGATAGGAGATGATTTCTGTACTGGCACAGTTTCTCCTTGCGAGACATAGTGGAAAAGCTTTTTTTTTGCTTAGGTGTAGGCGACAAAGGCGCTAAAAGGCGAAGGTGCGGCGCTCGCCCGAGCTAAGCGCCGGTCCTTGGCTTCTTTCGGCAGAAGCGCGCTTCGCGAACAACCAAAGCCAGCCACGCGACCGGCACAGTGCTCTGACCGGCACAATGCTCTTTTTGCGCGAAAAAGCCGCTTCTCCGCCTCCGGGAGCCGGAGATGAGGCGGCACCTTCAAAAAAAAAGGCGAACAACCAAGCCGAGCCACACTGGGATTGTGTGCACAGCTTGCAAACTGATAGAAAACAGTACCTTACCACTCTCCTGCGATTTTATTCACGCTAACATTCAAATGCAAGTCGTTTTGGACTACTTTCTTTTGCTTCTTGCAAAACGCTCTGCAGAGCTCTGTGCACCTCTAGAACACGATAGGAGATGATTTCTGTACTGGCACAGTTTCTCCTTGCGAGACATAGTGGAAAAGCTTTTTGCTTAGGTGTAGGCGACAAGAGACGCTAAAGACGAAGGTACGGCGCTCGCCGGGCTAAGCGCCGGTCCTTGGCTTCTTTCTTCGGCGGAAGAACGCGCGCCGGAACAGTGCTCGCGACCGGCACAATGCTCTTTCGCGAAGAAGCCGCTTCTTCGCCTCCGGGGGCCGGGAGGCGGCACCTTCGAAAAGGCGAACAACCAAGCCGAGCCACACTGGGATTGTGTGCACAGCTTGCAAACTGATAGAAAACAGTACCTTACCACTCTCCTGCGATTTTATTCACGCTAACATTCGAATGCAAGTCGTTTTGGACTACTTTCTTTTGCTTCTTGCAAAACGCTCTGCAGAGCTCCGTGCACCTCTAGAACACGATAGGAGATGATTTCTGTACTGGCACAGTTTCTCCTTGCGAGACATAGTGGAAAAGCTTTTTGCTTAGGTGTAGGCGACAAGAGGCGCTAAAGGCGAAGGTACGGCGCTCGCCCGAGCTAAGCGCCGGTCCTTGGCTTCTTCGGCAGAAGCCGCGCTTGAGCACACCGCGACCGGCACAATGCTCTGCTTGCGCGAAGAAAGCCGCTTCTTCGCCCTCCGGGGCGGGAGGCGGCACCTTCGAAAAAAGGCGAACAACCAAGCCGAGCCACACTGGGATTGTGTGCACAGCTTGCAAACTGATAGAAAACAGTACCTTACCACTCTCCTGCGATTTTATTCACGCTAACATTCGAATGCAAGTCGTTTTGGACTACTTTCTTTTGCTTCTTGCAAAACGCTCTGCAGAGCTCTGTGCACCTCTAGAACACGATAGGAGATGATTTCTGTACTGGCACAGTTTCTCCTTGCGAGACATAGTGGAAAGCTTTTTTGCTTAGGTGTAGGCGACAAGAGGCGCTAAAGACGAAGTACGGGCTCGCCCGAGCTAAGCGCCCGGTCCTTGGCTTCTTTCGGCGGAAGCCGCGCACACCGCGACCGGCACAGTGCGCGACCGGCACAATGCTCTTTGCGCGAAGAAGCCGCTTCTTCGCCGCCTCCGGGGGGGGGCGGAGGCGGCACCTTCGAAAAGGCGAACAACCAAGCCGAGCCACACTGGGATTGTGTGCACAGCTTGCAAACTGATAGAAAACAGTACCTTACCACTCTCCTGCGATTTTATTCACGCTAACATTCGAATGCAAGTCGTTTTGGACTACTTTCTTTTGCTTCTTGCAAAACGCTCTGCAGAGCTCCGTGCACCTCTAGAACACGATAGGAGATGATTTCTGTACTGGCACAGTTTCTCCTTGCGAGACATAGTGGAAAAGCTTTTTGCTTAGGTGTAGGCGACAAGAGGCGCTAAAAAGGCGAAGGTACGGCGCTCGCCCGAGCTAAGCGCCGGTCCTTGGCTTCTTCTTCGGCGAAGCCGCGCTTGAACACACCGCGACCGGCGGCACAGTGCTCTGCGACCGGCACAATGCTCTTTGCGCGAAGAAGCCGCTTCTTCGCCTCCGGGGGCCGGAGGCGGCACCTTCGAAAGGCAAAGGCGAACAACCAAGCCGAGCCACACTGGGATTGTGTGCACAGCTTGCAAACTGATAGAAAACAGTACCTTACCACTCTCCTGCGATTTTATTCACGCTAACATTCGAATGCAAGTCGTTTTGGACTACTTTCTTTTGCTTCTTGCAAAACGCTCTGCAGAGCTCCGTGCACCTCTAGAACACGATAGGAGATGATTTCTGTACTGGCACAGTTTCTCCTTGCGAGACATAGTGGAAAAGCTTTTTTTTGCTTAGGTGTAGGCGACAAGAGGCGCTAAAGGCGAAGGTACGGCGCTCGCCCGAGCTAAGCGCCGGTCCTTGGCTTCTTTCGGCAGAAGCGGCGCTTGAACACACCGCGACCGGCACAATGCTCTTTGCGAAGAAGCCGCTTCGCCGCCTCCGGGGCCGGAGAGGCGGCACCTTCGAAGGCGAACAACCAAGCCGAGCCACACTGGGATTGTGTGCACAGCTTGCAAACTGATAGAAAACAGTACCTTACCACTCTCCTGCGATTTTATTCACGCTAACATTCGAATGCAAGTCGTTTTGGACTACTTTCTTTTGCTTCTTGCAAAACGCTCTGCAAAGCTCCGTGCACCTCTAGAACACGATAGGAGATGATTTCTGTACTGGCACAGTTTCTCCTTGCGAGACATAGTGGAAAAGCTTTTTGCTTAGGTGTAGGCGACAAGAGGCGCTAAAGGCGAAGGTACGGCGCTCGCCCGAGCTAAGCGCCGGTCCTTGGCTTCTTTTCGGCAGAAGCCGCGCTTGAACACACGCGACCAGTGCTGCAACCGGCACAATGCTCTTTTTGCGAAGAAGCCGCTTCTTCGCCTCCGGGGCCGGGAAGGCGGCACCTTCGACCGGCACAATGCTCTTTCTGGAAAAGGCGAACAACCCAAGCCGAGCCACACTGGGATTGTGTGCACAGCTTGCAAACTGATAGAAAACAGTACCTTACCACTCTCCTGCGATTTTATTCACGCTAACATTCGAATGCAAGTCGTTTTGGACTACTTTCTTTTGCTTCTTGCAAAACGCTCTGCAGAGCTCCGTGCACCTCTAGAACACGATAGGAGATGATTTCTGTACTGGCACAGTTTCTCCTTGCGAGACATAGTGGAAAAGCTTTTTGCTTAGGTGTAGGCGACAAGAGGCGCTAAAAGGCGAAGGTACGGCGCTCGCCCGAGCTAAGCGCCGGTCCTTGGCTTCTTTCGGCAGAAGCCGCGCCGAACACACACGCGACCGGCACCGTGCTCTGCGACCGGCTCAATGCTCTTTGCGCGAAGAAGCCGCTTCTTCGCCTCGGGGGCCGGGAGGCGGCACCTTCGAAGGCGAACAACCAAGCCGAGCCACACTGGGATTGTGTGCACAGCTTGCAAACTGATAGAAAACAGTACCTTACCACTCTCCTGCGATTTTATTCACGCTAACATTCGAATGCAAGTCGTTTTGGACTACTTTTTTTTTGCTTCTTGCAAAACGCTCTGCAAAGCTCCGTGCACCTCTAGAACACGATAGGAGATGATTTCTGTACTGGCACAGTTTCTCCTTGCGAGACATAGTGGAAAAGCTTTTTGCTTAGGTGTGGCGACAAGAGGCGCTAAAGGCGAAGGTGCGGCGCTCGCCCGAGCTAAGCGCCGGTCCTTGGCTTCTTTCGGCGAAAGCCGCGCCGAACACACCGCGACCGGCACAATGCTCTGCGACCGGCACAATGCTCTTTGCGCGAAGAAGCCGCTTCTTCGCCTCCGGGGGCGGAGGCGGCACCTTCGAAAAGCGAACAACCAAGCCGAGCCACACTGGGATTGTGTGCACAGCTTGCAAACTGATAGAAAACAGTACCTTACCACTCTCCTGCGATTTTATTCACGCTAACATTCGAATGCAAGTCGTTTTGGACCACTTTCTTTTGCTTCTTGCAAAACGCTCTGCAGAGCTCTGTGCACCTCTAGAACACGATAGGAGATGATTTCTGTACTGGCACAGTTTCTCCTTGCGAGACATAGTGGAAAAGCTTTTTGCTTAGGTGTAGGCGACAAGAGGCGCTAAAAAGGCGAAGTACGGCGCTCGCCCGAGCTAAGCGCCGGTCCTTGGCTTCTTTTCGGCAGAAGCCGCGCTTGAGCACACCGCGACCGGCACAGTGCTCTGCGACCGGCACAATGCTCTTTTGCGAAGAAAGCCGCTTCGCCGCCTCCGGGAGCGGAGGAGGCGGCACCTTCGAAGGCGAACAACCAAGCCGAGCCACACTGGGATTGTGTGCACAGCTTGCAAACTGATAGAAAACAGTACCTTACCACTCTCCTGCGATTTTATTCACGCTAACATTCGAATGCAAGTCGTTTTGGACTACTTTCTTTTGCTTCTTGCAAAACGCTCTGCAGAGCTCCGTGCACCTCTAGAAACCGATAGGAGATGATTTCTGTACTGGCACAGTTTCTCCTTGCGAGACATAGTGGAAAGCTTTTTTTGCTTAGGTGTAGGCGACAAGAGGCGCTAAAAGGCGAAGGTACGGCGCTCGCCCGAGCTAAGCGCGGGTCCTTGGCTTCTTTTCGGCAGAAGCCGCGCTTGAACACACCGCGACCGGCACAGTGCTCTGCGACCGGCACAATTTGCGAAGAAGCCGCTTCTTCGCCTCCGGGGGCCGGGAGGCGGCACCTTCGAAGGCGAACAACCAAGCCGAGCCACACTGGGATTGTGTGCACAGCTTGCAAACTGATAGAAAACAGTACCTTACCACTCTCCTGCGATTTTATTCACGCTAACATTCGAATGCAAGTCGTTTTGGACTACTTTCTTTTGCTTCTTGCAAAACGCTCTGCAGAGCTCCGTGCACCTCTAGAACACGATAGGAGATGATTTCTGTACTGGCACAGTTTCTCCTTGCGAGACATAGTGGAAAAGCTTTTTTGCTTAGGTGTAGGCGACAAGAGGCGCTAAAAGGCGAAGAAGTACGGCGCTCGCCCGAGCTAAGCGCCGGTCCTTGGCTTCTTTCGGCAGAAGCCGCGGCGGAACACACCGCGACCGGCACAGTGCTCTGCGACCGGCACAATGCTCTTTGCGCGAAGAAGCGCTTCTTCGCCTCCGGGGCCGGAGGCGGCACCTTCGAAAGGCGAACAACCAAGCCGAGCCACACTGGGATTGTGTGCACAGCTTGCAAACTGATAGAAAACAGTACCTTACCACTCTCCTGCGATTTTATTCACGCTAACATTCGAATGCAAGTCGTTTTGGACTACTTTCTTTTGCTTCTTGCAAAACGCTCTGCAAAGCTCCGTGCACCTCTAGAACACGATAGGAGATGATTTCTGTACTGGCACAGTTTCTCCTTGCGAGACATAGTGAAAAGCTTTTTTTGCTTAGGTGTAGGCGACAAGAGGCGCTAAAGGCGAAGGTACGGCGCTCGCCCGAGCTAAGCGCCGGTCCTTGGCTTCTTCGGGCAGAAGCGCGCGCTTGAACACACGCGACCGGCACAGTGCTCTGCGACCGGCACAATGCTCTTTGCGAAGAAGCCGCTTCTTCGCCTCCGGGGCCGGAGGCGGCACCTTCGAAAAAGGCGAACAACCAAGCCGAGCCACACTGGGATTGTGTGCACAGCTTGCAAACTGATAGAAAACAGTACCTTACCACTCTCCTGCGATTTTATTCACGCTAACATTCGAATGCAAGTCGTTTTGGACTACTTTCTTTTGCTTCTTGCAAAACGCTCTGCAAGCTCCGTGCACCTCTAGAACACGATAGGAGATGATTTCTGTACTGGCACAGTTTCTCCTTGCGAGACATAGTGGAAAAGCTTTTTGCTTAGGTGTAGGCGACAAGAGGCGCTAAAGGCGAAGGTGCGGCGCTCGCCCGAGCTAAGCGCCCGGTCCTTGGCTTCTTTCGGCAGAAAGCGCGCTTGAACACACGCGACCGACCGGCACAATGCTCTTTGCTCTTTGTGAAGAAGCCGCTTCTTCGCCTCCGGGGGGAGCGGGAGGCGGCACCTTCGAAAGGCGAACAACCAAGCCGAGCCACACTGGGATTGTGTGCACAGCTTGCAAACTGATAGAAAACAGTACCTTACCACTCTCCTGCGATTTTATTCACGCTAACATTCGAATGCAAGTCGTTTTGGACTACTTTCTTTTGCTTCTTGCAAAACGCTCTGCAGAGCTCCGTGCACCTCTAGAACACGATAGGAGATGATTTCTGTACTGGCACAGTTTCTCCTTGCGAGACATAGTGGAAAAGCTTTTTGCTTAGGTGTAGGCGACAAGAGGCGCTAAAAAAGGCGAAGTTTTAAAATTTGCTCGCCCGAGCTAAGCGCCGGTCCTTGGCTTCTTCGGCAGAAGCCGCGGCTGGAGCACAGTGGCGAACCGGCACACTGCGACCGGCACAATGCTCTTTCTTGAAGAAGCCGCTTCTTCGCCTCCGGGGGCCGGGAGGCGGCACCTTCGAAAAGGCGAACAACCAAGCCGAGCCACACTGGGATTGTGTGCACAGCTTGCAAACTGATAGAAAACAGTACCTTACCACTCTCCTGCGATTTTATTCACGCTAACATTCGAATGCAAGTCGTTTTGGACTACTTTCTTTTGCTTCTTGCAAAACGCTCTGCAGAGCTCTGTGCACCTCTAGAACACGATAGGAGATGATTTCTGTACTGGCACAGTTTCTCCTTGCGAGACATAGTGGAAAAGCTTTTTGCTTAGGTGTAGGCGACAAGAGGCGCTAAAGGCGAAGGTACGGCGCTCGCCCGAGCTAAGCGCCGGTCCCTGGCTTCTTTCGGCAGAAGCCGCGCTTGAACACGCGACCGGCACAGTGCTCGCGACCGGCACAATGCTCTTTGCGCGAAGAAGCCGCTTCTTCGCCTCCGGGGAGCCGGAGGCGGCACCTTCCGAAGGCGAACAACCAAGCCGAGCCACACTGGGATTGTGTGCACAGCTTGCAAACTGATAGAAAACAGTACCTTACCACTCTCCTGCGATTTTATTCACGCTAACATTCGAATGCAAGTCGTTTTGGACTACTTTCTTTTTGCTTCTTGCAAAACGCTCTGCAAGCTCTGTGCACCTCTAGAACACGATAGGAGATGATTTCTGTACTGGCACAGTTTCTCCTTGCGAGACATAGTGGAAAAGCTTTTGTAGCT
>JALJVW010000871.1:0-11704 GCA_024865655.1 Emberiza elegans
TGGGCTCTGGACTGTTGCTGCAGCCCCCAAGGGCAGCTGAGCTCTGCCTTTGGCACAGTCAGGCCTGGCCAGCGCAGGCCATGCTCAGCAATTGCTTGTGTGTGCCTGGCCTTGCTGTCAGCCCTGGCAGCGGCTGTGTGGCCCCTTTGTGGCCCTTGCTAACCATTCAAGCCATGGTGGCCCAGCCCCTGTTTGGCCCAGCCCAGGCCAGGAGCATTGCGGCTGGGAGCTCCCCTGTGCTGTGGTGCCCACAGCAGCCTTGGGGGCTCTGTGCCCATGGCCTCCCTGCTGGGCAGCCTCTGCCAGCTCCTGCAGAGCCCCTGGCACCTGTGGGGCTGAACAGACAGCCCTGCCCTGGGCTCTCTGCCGGCCTCTGGGCCAGCAGAGGCCAGCCAGGGCTGGCCATGGCTGGGAACAGGCCCTGAGCCCCGCAGGAGGATGGAGCTGGGCCACAGCCAAACTCAGCCCAGGCCAAAGCTGGGCTCAGCAGCCAGGGCTGCCAAGGGCTGGGCACAGAGGCTGGCACTGACAAATGTCCTGGGCCCCCTCCCTGCTCTGTCCATGCCACCAAGGCACAGAGCAGCCTCCTCTCTGGGCCACTTGCCTGTTTGCAATGCCTTGCACAGGCGCTGGCCCTGCCCTTTCTGGCCTGGCCTGAGTCCTGCCCCTGCACGCTCAGCCAGGCTGAGATGGACACTGATGGTTTCTGGGCAGGCTCTCGGAGCCCAGCCCAGCTCCTGCAAGCTCTGCCAGCTGCCCTGAGCTCTGGGCAGCACCAAGGGCCTCTCCCAGCCCAGCCCAGATGGCTCTGGCCCCACAGCTCTGCTCAGGCCAGGCTGCTCTGGGCACTGGCCCCACGGCCTCAGCCCTGGCAAGGCACAGCAGCAGCTGCAGCTGCCACAGGACTCAGCCCCAGCCATGGGGAAGGTGCTGGGGCCAAGGCCAAAGGAGGCTCCCCTGGCTGCCCTGCTCCCTCTGGCTGAGGTGCTGAGAGCTCTGCAGCCCCTGCTGCCATCCCATCTGCCCAGGGCAGCACAAGAGCCCTGGCCTTGGGGCCCCTCAAGAGCTGCTCCTGCCCAGGCCCAGGGCCCATGCCAAAGCTGGGGCAGCCACAAAGCTGTGCCCATTTCTGTTCATTACTGCTCTGATGGGGATGGATCCTCAGCCATTTGGAGGTTGGGTGATGAATTTTACTCATCCAGAGGCCTCTTCTTTCTTGAGCCCTTCAGTTAAGGAATTCAATGAAAAGGCTCATAAACATTTGTTCAAAACACCTGAGCACAAAAAAGCTGAAGGGAATAATTGAAATTTTCAATTCTTCTGTTGTAAATTAGTCACATTTCAGAAGTGTATTCAAAGTGAATATACTATATTGGAAACAATGCAGAGAGAATTGTTTTGTCCTGTTTTCTTTTCCTGTTTATAGATTGATTTCAGCAATCCCCAGTTGGTATTGATCTCCAGCACTTCCTCATGCATTTTGAACAGATATGAAACTCAAGACCCTATATGGCTGACAATCAGTAACACTTTGTCCCTGCCCCCACCCCACCATTTCCCTCATCCAAACCCTGACCCTCAGGGCTGCTGAGGAATGGAGTCACATCCAGGGGTGTCCTCAGGGCTCAGGATTGGGGCCAGGTCAGTTCAATCTCTTTATTGCTGATCTGGACAAGGCCACTGAGGGCACCCTCATCAGTTCCCAGGTGAGCCCAGGCTGGGTGGGAGTGTGGCTGTGCTGGGGGGCAGGAAGCTCTGCAGAGGGATCTGGCCAGGCTGGAGCCATGGGACCAGGACAATTGGATGAGGTTCACCAGGGCCAAGGGCCGGGTCCTGCCCTGGGCTCACAACCACCCCAAATCCCTGGCTGGGCCCTGCCCCTGATTCCCAGTGCCTCTCCTGTTTCCTTCATCCCTCCTGTGCCAGGCACTTTCTGGGACAAGGGAGCTCTGCTCTGGGCATGGAGGGAGGTCCAAGTGCAGCCACTGGAGTGGGAACCACAACTCATCAGATTTGTGTTCTTCTGGGGGACCAGGAACTGGTGAGACTCAGAGGCACAGAAAGTTTCTCTTCATGGCCAACAGACCACAGATGAACAGGATACAATTTAGTAACAATCACACAATTAAAATAACAATGTGCAATTAAAAACTCTTCCCCCTGAGCTATGTGCAACATCATCAGCATGAGTCCACCACACACAAGGGATTTCCATACTAAAATTAATTTCAGACAAACGTGGTTCTGTGATAGATATAAACACAATTAAGTTCTTTTATCAGGATGCTCATCCTGGGTGGGGCTGAGCTCAAACAATTCCTGATTTGCAAAGCTGTCAGTGGTGGGTGGAGAAGGGAGGTCAGGCTGCTCTTGGTTTTGAGGAAATGCTGAAACCAGCCTGACTCATTTCATCTCCTCATGCCCTGGCTGATCTCCCTTCTTTCCTCTTCCAACCATTGGCTTTTGTCTCCCACCAGGCCCCCGGTGAAGAGCCTGGCTCTGTGTTCTCCATCCCCTCCTCGCTGGCACTGCCAGGCTGGGATGAGGAGCCCCTCAGCCTTCCCTGCTCTGGGCTGGACAAGCCCAGCTCCCTCAACCTCTGTGCACAGCCCAAGGGCTCCAGCCCCACCTTGGAGGCCCTTCCCAGACCCTGCTCCAGCTGCCAGACATCTTTCCTGCCCTGGGCAACCCAAACCAGGCCACAGTGACCTGGATAATGCCTGTCCTTGATATCCTGGTCACACAGCCCTGGCCCCTTGTCCCCATGTCAGGCTCTGGGGTGGATCCTGTGGAACATCCTTTGGTGGAGGTTGTGGCTCCAGGAGGGCCGGGGGGATCCCGGGGGACAGGGACCCTGCTGGGCATGAACAGCATTGGACTTGTTGGGAGAAACTGTGAGGGGAGCTGGGGCAGAGTGACCAACCCAGTGACCTGACACAGCCCTGCTGGGATGTCACACAGCCCCCCATGTGATGTCACAGCCTGCTCTGTTATGCCACAGCCAACTTTGTGGTGTCATAGTCAGCTCTGTGATGTCAGACTGCTGCTCTGTGATCTGCCCTGTGATGTCCATTCCCTGTGATGTCACAGCTGGCTCTGTGATGTCAACTCAATGATGGCAGTCTATGATCAACTCTGTGATGTCACAGCTTGATCTGTGATGTTACAGAGTCTGACTATCATGTCATAGCTGCTCAATGACCTCACATAATCCACTCTGTGATGTCATAGCCCACTCTGTGACCTCATGTTCCCAGATGATAAATTGTCTCCACCAGGTGAGTGCACACCTGGAGCTTGTTCTCCAAAACCCCAGGCCTATGGAAACCGCACAATGCCCATTGTGTGAGAAGGGAACTGGAAGTTCACCAGCCTCAGTGTCCTGCCAGCTCAGCCAGGCCCACTGGAACATTGGGGACCCACGAGACAGGACCACCAGAGAGACCCTGGATGGACAGAATGGTGCATGGGTAAAGGGAGGGAATATCCCTGTTAATGATTTTTGAAATTATGAGTCATATGTGTGTTCAGTTTGGGACAATCAATTAATATGAAGGCAAAATGGAGAATATGGAGAAACTTTCCAGAGATGGGCAACAAGGCTTTGGGAGGGCCATCCCCATGCATCCTCTGAGGAATGGCTGAGGAGCTGCTTCTTTATCCTGGTGTTAGGAGTTTTCTGGAGACAAGGCAGTCTTCAGGGCACAGGTTGACTTGATAATTCTGTCTGCGGGTTCTTTTTCCAACCTTGCAGGCTCCTGGTATTCTCTGAACCACCCTGAGTGACTGTGGCCATGAAATGATGAGCCCTGGGCCTTCTGTGAGAAGCCCCAGCAGCCTTCTGTCCCTGGAATTAGGAAGCCAGCCCAGCCCATCCTGTCAGGATGCAGAGCCTGCAGCTCCTCCTCCAGGTCCCCCAGAAAAGGGGCCCCAGAGGCAGACACACAGCAGAGGATGCCCCTCTGGCCTGGGTGCCTCTGGAGAGTGGAACCACCAGGCACTGCAGGAGCCTGCAGATGAACCCTGCAGCAGTGAAAAGGACTGTCTGCCCCCATGGACGTTCTGGCAGAACTCATTTGAAAAACTGCTCAGGAAATGTTTAAGGATTGGCAAACAGGGTTGGGCAGAAAGAAGATTAGGGAGAGGGCCTCAAGAGGAAGAAATCTGGTAAAGAAAAAAGAGTTTTGATTAAAAAGGTGCAAAAGCAAAGGAAAAGAACCTGAGAATTTTTGGATGGGTGGAATATAGCTGCAAAGACCTGGAAAAAGGCTGAACAATTAACATCTTGTTTGTACCAATTTTCAATATTGGGAAGGTACCTTTCAGGATAAGTGTTCTGCAGCTGGTGATGAAGCAGCAGGAGCAGAACATTCCCCTGTGTCCCAGCAGGAAGCATTTGGTTTTGACATGCTGAGGAGATCAGATGCTCACAGATGTATGGGATCAGATGGGATTCCATTAGGGGGTGATTACAGCTGGTGGATGAGCTCACAAGCTGCTCTCCATCATTTTTACCATCAGTTTTGGCTCCTTGTGGAGGAGGTACCAGAGCACTGTCCCAGTGAGCGAGATCCCCAGAAGGGCTGTCATGACTGGTTAAGAACTCCAAGGCCTGTCAGCCTAATCACTGGGTGCCTGGTTGGTTATGGAGCAGATAACCTGAGTGCCACATCTTGGCACCCTGAGGATGGCCAAGGGATCCAGAAGGAAAAATCCCAAAGGGATTTAGATTTTTCACAAAAGATGTCTGCAACATGGTCTCCTTTTATGACAAAAAATGACCCACCTGTGGATGTGGGAAGGCTGTGGATGTTGTCAGCCTGGAAAGCACAAAGCCAGAGAGGCTGTCTTTTGCCAATCCCTCTGGAAAAGCTGCTGGTGTGGAATGGGAGGTTCCCTCCTCGCTGGGAACAGAATAGCTCTATCAAATCAGGGCCCAGAGAATCTTATAATATAAGAAAAAGACAAAAAGCAAATCCCCAGGGATCTGTCACAAGTCCAGTCCAGTTTATTTTCAGGAAAAGTCCATGGACTGAAGGGATCCGGTTTGCCATTCTGAAAGTCCCTTTGGTCCTGAGACAGGGTGTGACTCCTGTGGATCTGCTCTGAAGGAAAATCGGGACAACCACAAACACTGTGACACAGGGGAGGTTGGCTGGACAATAGGGGCCATTGTTCTTCACAGAACCAAGTGAATGGACTCTGCCTGGAATGGAACATGGGCTGTTGTGAGGTGGCAGCTTTTCACTGTCCCTTCCAGTGGGGTTTAAATTTTTTTCTGGGTGACATTTACTAGAATTAGGGCATTGGTTGTTTTTGGCAAGGCCCAAGCAATCTTTCCAGCCTTTAAAATTCTGTCATTCTGGGAAATGATTGGGAACAGTAGACCTAAAATACAAAACGGGGAGACCATAAAACAGAAGGGGAAACTTCACAGAACCAACCTCCATTGGAGTGCATTGTGGCCAATTTAGTCAGGAAACCACGTCTACTCCAGGTCCTCATGGAACCAGGTGGGCCCTTGTTCCCACTAGCCTGGCACCTTCTCCCACCAAGGAACATTCTCAGATTGGCTTTTCATTTCCTGTCCCCAAAAGGACTCAGGAGCCCAGTGGAACCAAAGGGGCCAACAGAACTGCGGGGCAGGGACTGGGTCAGGAGGTCATAGGACACTGCGGGGCCTTTGTCCCCACAGCACTGTGACACTGATGATCGCAAGGACTACTGTGACACTATGGGCAATGCAAGGTCTGGGCAACGGGTGGTGCTCCCATCTGTGGCCTACGTGAAACTCCCCCATTGTGACACTGAGGGGACTAAAGGAACCACAGAGACCATGGTGACAGTATGGGACCTCATGACAGGGCTAGCAGAGAGACTGGGCCCCTCCCAAGGGGCCACTGTGAAACTGCAGCACCAAAACTTTGGCATTGTGACACTGTGGGCCCCACAAACTAAGGGCAGCCTGTCTGTGTAGAGCCCCATGGAACCAAGGAGACCAGAGTGACAGGAGAGGCTGATGTCTTCCCCTGGCCAGCCCACTGAGGCAGGGGCATGCTCCGGGACATCTTTGCAGATGACACCCAAGCTGGGTGTAGTGTTGATCTGTGGGAGCATAGGAGGGTGATGAATCCTCAATCGTCTTGTCCTGTTCCCTCAATAAGGACAGGAACTTCAGGACAAGGTTCCAGAGTGTGAAAGGGACAGGAGCAGAACAACTACAGTCCTGGGGATGTGGCTGACCTCAGCTGAGGCTGCAGATGCCTCACAGGTGACGGGATCAGCCAGGGGTGGCAATCCAGGAAGACAGTGGTTCAATTCAGTTGAAAGGCCAATGGCTCCTTCAAGGAACCTCTGGTGTGGCCTGCAGGAGGAGGACTTGGCCACTCAAACCTGTGTGGGACGCCCCAGGGCAGGCATGGGAAGGACTTCTGGGGAACCCAGGGGCCTCACTGCAGCCTGGCCAGCTGGGCATCTCAGGATCAGAGACTGAGAAGACAGAAGGTGCCTCGGGAAGGGGCAGCACAGTTTGGCTCAGAGCCAGCCAAAACAGATCCAGGGTTTAAAACATCACTCTCTTATGGATTTAAGAACAGGTTTTTAAAAAATGACACCATGTGTGTTAATGTTCATATTAGAAAATTTTTTCGGCTGCGGGCGGCATGTCCCACTGCAGCCCCAGCACTGACCCCCAGGACTGTGCCCCAGCCGGTGGTCTCCGGAGGCCCTGGGAACACCAGGGCCTCTGCAGTGGGCGGGCCAGGAAAACAGCACTGGCAGCACCACTTGCTGAGCCTGCTACTGCAGACCTTTAGGACATCCAAACCCACGCCTGTAAGCTCTGCAAAAATTGGAAAATAGAGTCCTGCTGCAGCTCAAAACAGGTCAACAAAGGCATCATTAGTAAAAAAACTTCGCCCATTGAAAAACTTCATATTTCATTTAAAAGGAGAATTCTCATCCACAGACTCTCTCATTTTTGCCAGAGTCTGTTGCCACTCCTCTGAAGGAGAAATGAGAAAATGAGGGAAATGGCACAAAACAATAACATTTCTTTAGGGGAAAACCGACAATAAATTTACACATACAAAAGAAAATAAACCTAGACATCATCCTGGAGGCTTTTCAAAAGGTTCTGTTTTTGTCAAAAAGAGATGTTTTATCGTCCAAATCAGGATAGGGCCTTCAGTTCTTAATGACACAAAGTTGGCTAGAAACCATTTCTGGTGGTCAGCAGGGCAAACCATCACATACCCGATTTACCCAAATCAGGCAAATGCACCACAGGGGAGAACAAGTGAGAAAGGTCCAGATGAAGGAAGGATTGTTCATTTTGGCCACAACAACCTACAGCACCGGGCTGGGAACAGGGTTTTGAGGAGGCAAGAGGAGATGAGAAGGGACTTTGGGACTGATGGACTGCTCAGGTGGACATGAGCCAGCCCTGAATTATGCCCTGGGAAAACAATGAATAGAAGGAACTGGATCAGGAATGGTGTAGCTAAGAATAGAGCAGGGCCTGAGTTCTTCCCCTGAGCTGGAGCCGAGGCAGAGAGTTCCACAGAAGAACTGGCCATGATTGCCATGGCAAATCCAAACACCCATGGGGCTGGGGCGCCAATCACGCAAGGCTGGTGAGGATCTGAGAGGCAGCAGGGGCTGAACAAGCAGGGGTTACATCTCTGCCATGAGGGCAGAAAGGCTCTGTTAGAAGGGAAAAATCTTAAAAGGAAGCATTTTTGGAAAAGATGTCTGCAACCCCAGCCCTTGCTGGCCCAGGGGGCTGATGCATTTGAAGTCCCTCAGGTTCCATGTCCCCACAGCAAGGCCAGCATGTGGGGTGTCCCTGGTGTTCCAGAGCAATGCAAACGGGGCTGCTGGAGCCAGTGCTGCTTGTCTGTGCCTGCAAGGACTGGGGCACCTGTGTGAGCTGGGGGAGAGGCCAGGGGCTGCAGAGGGGGGATGTTGCTGGTAGGCGAGGAGGACTGGGCCGTTGCCCTGGCTGTGCAGCGCAGGGGATGGATCAGCCCTGCTCTGCTGTCCTTCCTGTCTCCCAGTGCCCTCTGCAGAGCCCCAACCATGCTGCTTTGGCCTCCCACGGCCAGCCTGGGCTGCTCACGGGGAACCTGTGCTTCATGGAGAGGACAGTGTTCTTGAGAGAGCCTGGGCAAGGGGAGCCTGAGCCCCAGGGCCTGGCCTGAGGCGTCAGGGCTGCCCCCAGCAGTGCCCATGGCCTGTCCCTGCTGCAGCCCCAGCACTGCCTGACCCCAGGGCTGTGTGCCCCCAGAGCACCCAGGCCTGTGTGTGGGCAACCACCAGGCCACCAGGGCAGCGGTTTGTGGCCAGCAGCAGCACGGCAACACCCAAGTGGCTGCTGCTGCTGGGCACAGCTGCTGGGCCAGCACCTGATCTGCCCCCAGCTCTGCACACAGACATTGCTGCTGCAGGTCCAGAGAAGGCAACTAAAAGGGCATCTCTGCAGAAAACTTTGCTGGGGAGATCCTTTAGTTAACTTTTTAAAGCCACCAAGAGCACAGCCCCTCATTGACAAAGTCTGGCCACAGGGAAGGTGGAGAGTTCCCAAAAGAGAAATTTTGGCTGCAAATGACATTTCTTTGTGGACGGAATATTTAAAAAGTAAAACAAAAAGAACCCCCACCAAATGAAACCAACAAGAAGTATAGAAGATTACTTTTATTACAAGTGATTTGCAAATTGGCCAGCAGTTTAATGTTCCTGAAACCATCCAGTCATCAGTCTCCACACTGCAGCCTTGAGCCCTGGTTCCTCAGGCTGTAGATGAGGGGTTCAGGCTGGAGGCACCACTGAGTACAGAACTGACAGGGCCAGATCCAGGGATGGGGAGGACATGGAGGGGGCTTCAGGTAAGGCAAATGCCAGTGCTGAGGAACAGAGACCACAGCCAGGTGAGGGAGGCAGGTGGAAAAGGCTTTGTGCCTTCCCTGCTCAGAGGGGGATCCTCAGCACAGCCCCTGAAGATCTGCACATAGGGAAAAACAATGAACACAAAACAACCAAATGCCAAACAGGCACTAACAGCAAGAAGCCCAAGTTCCCTGAGGAGGGAGGGTGGAGCAGGAGAGCTTGAGGATCTGTGGGATTACAGAAGAACTGGCCCAGGGCATTGCCATGGCACAGGGGCAGGGAAAATGTATTGGCTGTGCAGCAGAGCATTGAGAAAGGCACTGGCCCAGGCAGCTGCTGCCATGTGGACACAAGCTCTGCTGCCCAGGAGGGTCCCATAGTGCGCAGGGTTTGCAGATGGACACGTAGCGGTCGGAGCACATGATGGTCAGGAGATAAAAGCTCTGTTCCAATGGAAGAAGATAATCAAAAAGAGCTGTGCAGCACATCCTGTGTGGAGATGTTCCTGGTGTCCCAGAGGGAATTGTGCATGGCTTTGGGGACAGTGGTGCAGATGGAGCCCAGGTCGCTGAGGGCCAGGTTGAGCAGGAAGAAGAACATGGGCGTGTGCAGGTGGTGGCTGCAGGCTACGGGCGCTGATGATGAGGCCGTTGCCCAGGAGGGCAGCCAGGAGATGCCCAGCAAGAGGCAGAAGTGCAGGAGCTGCAGCTGCTGCTGTCTGCCAATGCCAGCAGGAGGAAGTGCCTGATGGAGCTGCTGTTGGACATTTGCAGTGCCTTGGCATGGGGATCTGTAAGAAAAGTAATCATGGAATAGTTGGGTTTGAGAGGACTTTAAATATCCCAGCACAATTGGGGGCACTTTTTCCCCACTGCCTGCCCAGAATTCTCATGCCTGAGCTGTCCCTGCCAGCAGCTGCATTCCTGCCAGCCCAGGGCTGGGCCTTCACTTCATTTATTTAGAGCCCAGCTCCATTCAAATGGGTCATTTCAAAATGTTTTGCAGACCCTCCTGATAATAAGGCTATTTGCCCAGGGGCAGCTCTGGACTCTGCATTTCTGGATGGAAATTCAGAGCAACCCTTATTTTTTCTAAAAAAGCTCTGGACAGGTGATGCTGCTACTAGAGGGGCTTTAAGGATTATATGATATCACTGGAAGAGTAGATTATTATAGTTAATTAAAAAATTTGGTTTTTTCAGCCTGAACTGTGAATTTGAAACTATTTAGGGCAACTTACAGAGCCATGAAATAGGATCAAAAATATAAAAAAAACAGGATTTTCCCCTCTTTATGCAGCCCCTCTCTTTGCCACAGCAATCCCTGCTTCCTGGAATAAACTTTGGGAAATGTTCCCTGTGCAGTTAAATGCCGGGCTGGGAGCAGTCCTGAACAATGACAGCATGCCACCCCACACAGGGAGAACACTTCCAGCCTGACCAGCTGTCCTCCCACCCAGATCTTGTCCCCAGTGCATAGTGGAGCAGCTGCCCGGGCTGGCTGAGAACTGTCCCTGGCAGGGCAGAGTCCCTGCCCCTGCACAGTGCCCTGGGCTGCAGGAACCCTGAAAATTTCATGCAGGACAGCCCTGGGCACCCTGGCTGCTCAACATATCACAAGAGACATTTTCAGAGGGGAATGTGTACTCACAGGGTCTGTAGGCGTTGGGATGTTCCAGCTTCAGGAGAGAGGCTCCAGGGCTGCAGCTGCATTGTCCTGCAGCCAGAGGGTTTCCTGTGCCAGGGGCTGGCAGTGATTGTGCCCAGGCACTTCTCAGCACCTTCCCAGCCCTGACTGATTGAAGCTCTCTGTGCCTCTGTGCTGTGCCTGGGCTGGCTGCAGGTGCCCCCAGCCCTGCTGGGCTGGCAGAAGAGCTGCTCATCAAGAGAAATGTGCTTTTGAAGCTCTTCTTGGTTGCCGGGCTGCCTCTGTGCCAGGAGCCCAGCCCAGCTCAGCACAGACACAGCACAAGGACTTGAATGAGCCTCTGGGGGCTTTTTTTGGCTCAGGCCCTCAACATCAGTCCCTGAGAGGAGCTGAAGAAACCTCTCCAGAACCCAAGTCACAACCAACTCCAAAGTTTCTTGGACTTTTAATGGGTCCCACTGAGGGACACGACTGAAAGTGTCCCCAGGCCCCAGGCAGAGCAGAGAACTGCAGGCAGTGATGACAGAGGGGGACAAAGAGAATAGTTTTGGTGCCCTGGGCCACAGCAGGGTCTGTGCCACTCAAGGGCTGGGAGTGGAGACACCTTTGTCCTGGGGGCCCTGGGGCCTCTCATACAGCCCCAGCCAGGTTGGGGCACTGTCAGCCCTTGCCCTGCCCTCAGCATCCCCCAGCCCACATCCCAGTGGGCCCAAGGATCTGCTGGAAGGAGTCCCTGGGAGCTTCCTTGCCAGGAATGGCCCTGGGGCTTCTCTGAGAGGTTTGTGCAATCATGGCCTCCAATTATCTGCTGTAATTAGTCCCTGGAGAGCCTTTATCAGCAATGACACTCAGTGGGGCTCATTAATGCTTCAAGGTACTTCAGTTATTTTAAGGCACTTGGTGTTTCTTTTTGATACAGACTCTGTGAGAGGTTTGTGCAATCATGGCCCCAATTATCTGCTTTTTTCTTAATGAGTCCTCACAGAGCTTTGTACTGACACAAGGTACTTCAGTTATTTTAAGGTACTTCAGTTATTTTAAGGTACTTCAGTTATTTTAAGGTACTTCAGTTATTTTAAGGTACTTCAGTTATTTTAAGGTACTTCAGTTATTTTAAGGTACTTCAGTTATTTTAAGGTACTTCAGTTATTTTAAGGTACTTCAGTTATTTT
>JALJVW010000874.1:0-41784 GCA_024865655.1 Emberiza elegans
TTGCTCAGCTCCTGTGGCCTGAGGCTTCAGCTCCTTCAGCCCCTGGTGCTGAGCTGCTCATGCTGAACCAGAGGACTCGGAGAGAAGAACACAGTCCATCCAATTCCTTCTGGGACACGGACAGGGGAGGCTGTGCAAACAGGAGCATTGTTTGCTGTGGCCTCCTCTCTGCCCTTCACGCCTTTCAGCACTTTGAACCAGCCAAGAGCTTTCTCCAAGAGTGCAATGGAGCAGCTGTTCCTGCTCCTGGGTCTGGCTCTCTCCAATCTCTGCCCTTGCCTGGTTCTGTCCCTCGTGCTGTGCCCTCTGTTCCCCCAGGGCTCGCTGGCTGCTGCCCAGGACTGTGGCACTGGCACAGATCCAGTGCTCCAGACCCTCCTTTCTGTGCCCTTGGAGCTGCCTGGCCACAGCAGCCTTTTCCATCTGGAAGCTCCCCATGGACAGGGAGTGCCCAGCTCCGTTCCTTGCACAACCTCCAGGAGCCCAGGGCTGCCATCTCAAGTCCCTGCTGGCACTGGGGGCTCCCAGGTGCCTCAGGCTGCTGTGACACCGCTGCACACGGCAGGGAAGAGGGGCAGGGGCTGTGCTCAAAGTCAGCTCCATCTGCTGCTGCTGCTGCTGTGGGGTCATTTGTGCAGGCCTGGCCCAGAGTCAGGGATCAGATCCTGCCAGTCTCTTCCAGCCCTGGCTGCTCACAGGTTGGGCCTTGGAGCCTCACGTGGCCAAAGGCAGCTGCTGCTGGTTCCTCTGTGTGCCCGAGTTCAGCAGTGCTGCTCCATCAGTCTGTGCCCAGCAATGGGGAAAAGCCTCAGTCCTGTGTATCATAACACATTCTAGAATTGATTTCTTCACAGTAATCTATAATATATAATAATATATATAATTATATCTACTCTAGAATTTACTTATTTACAATAAAGATAAAAAATGGAAAAGAAGAAAAGAGAAATCTTCAAGAAAAGGAAAATTACCCCTGGCTCAGGTTGCCCCAGCAGAGAGAGCCTCTCAGATCAGCTCTCCTCCTCAGTCCTCCGGCAGAGCAGGCAGCTGGGCGCAACAGACAAGGCCGAGTCCTCCATGCCCCTGCGCAGCTGATCTTGCAGCCTCTGGATTGTGGAATATCGCCCACGCTGGATTGCCCGGAGGACATGCAGTGTTTCAAGTGCCAGCTGTGACACGGCACTGCTCATGTCCTCCGTCAGGCGCTCCAGGGCTGCAAGAGAGAGGAACAGAGGCACGGTCAGAGCTGGATCTTTGGGAGCCCAGGAGAGCCCCTGCAAGGGCCATCCCAGCCGGCTCTTGCCATGGCCAGGAGGGAGAGGGAGCAAGGGATCAGCCTGAAGCTGCTGGCCACCAATGGCCCTGAAAGCTCAGTGTGCTCTGCCCACGGGAGCAGAGCCCTCCGCAGCCGGGCAGGGCTTGCAGCTCCCCCCCGGCCCCCCGCTGCCAGCCCGCTGCCCTCACTCACCAGTGCAGATCAGCTGCAGCTCTCGCTGCTGCCCCTCAGGTGCCGCCCGGCCATGCCTGTGAACACAGAGCCTGTCACGGCCCCAGCGGCACAGCTCCCGCCAGCGGCGCCGCAGCTGTGGCCACACGGGCTGCTGGCCCGGCAGGGCTCAGCCCGGCCCCTGCCGCGACGCTGCCGCCCCAGGGCACGGCTGCCAGAGAGGGCGGCAGCAGCAATGCCCAGGCCTGGCGGGGCCCACGGCGCGGGCCCGGCTGGCGCTGCCGGGCAGCAGGCGGGCCGGGGCCGAGCTGCGGCGGGCCGGGAGGGGAAGGACAGCCCGGGCTCGTGGCTCACCCATGAACCTGACGGCCGCGCCGCAGGGGCTCCTGTGGGCTCTCCAGGTAGCGCGGGGCCCGGGCGCAGGTGCTCGGCCGCTTGGCTTCTGTCCCCTGCCAGCTGCAGAGAGCGGCAGGAGGGTGCACTGGTGCAGGCTCAGCCCAGCTGGGCTGGGGCTCCATGGGCACCCAGCTCGGCCCCACAGGAGCCTGGAGCAGAGCCCGCGGCCCAGGGAAGGCAGCGGCGTGGGACACAGGCTGGCACCCTGGCTGCAGCACTGGGCAGGCGCAGCTGCCAGCCGCACTTTCGCTGAGCAGCGCGGTCAGGGGGCTTCTCCAGCCTGAGGCAGGGGCTTGCAGGCCGTCCTTACCAGGCCCTCGCCGAACCTCCAGATCTGACTCATCCGCTGCATGTGTTGGAGATCCTTCCTGTGCAGGAATGTGGCTGAAGATTGCAGCGTTCCCGGGAGTCCTGGAGAGCAGCAGAGACCTGGAGTTGACACCAAAGCCCAGGGCACAGGACCCGCACAGGTCCCTGTACCATGGCCAGGACGAGGCTGCAGCCCACGAGGCACCAGAGCAGGAGGCAGCCGCTGAGTCCTCACCTCTGCCACACGCCTGTTCTCGTCATGGCAGTGGAAGAACAGTGGGAGCAGGCTCTGGTGCACGTGTGACTTCAGGGCCTTTTTTTCCTCTTCCGGTGAAAAATATAGCATCTCTCGGAAGATGAACATGGAGCACACCTGCACCTGGCTATCATCCTGTATGAAAGAAAAAAAAAGACACCTCAGCATCGGCTGCTTCACACCCACCTGGGCACAGGCCTGCAAATGCACAGGACACAAAGTTTGCAGGCAGCAGCCGGTGGCCGTGGCTGGAGGCGCAGAGCCACGTTGTTGTCGAGCGGCAGGGCGCCCCAGCCAGCTGCAGGGTGAGGGGGCTGGCTAGCGGGGCACCATTGCACAGGAACAAACTGCTGAGGAGAACCATGGTCATCCTAAGCATGTCGCTGTCATTTTCCTGCAGCAGCTCCATGAGCCTTTCATGCAGGCTCCACATTCTTGTTGCGGCCTGCGTGGAACACGAGTATGTGAAAGGCCATCCTGCTGCCACAGGGCCCAGAGGCCAAAGGCCTGTGCCAAAGCACTGGAGCAGCAGGAGTGGGAGGCAGGAGAGCTGGGAGCAGCTGCCCCAGCACCCCGGGGCCAGGCAAGGCCAAGCGACTGCGTTGCCCAGCCCCACGCTGGCAGCATGGCTTCAGCCACTGCTCCCTTCTCACCGAGACACTGGTGCCAAGCACCAGGAGGCCTCTGAGTGCCAAGCGACGCATCTCCCTGCACTCGCTCTGCAGCTTCTTGGACATGACCTCCAGGACGCTGTCACGGCATTCTCTCAAGTCCAGGCAGTCCAGGATCTGAAAGGCACAAGGCTGGTGACGGGGGAGCCGCAAAGGGCTGGGCCCAGGCAGCAGCACAGGGCGTGGGCACCGTCCCGGGAAGCTGCGGCCACGAGAGGGCAGAGAGCCGGGAGGCAGCTCAGCCAGGCAGCGCTGGCCTTCAGGCTCACCTCCACAAGGAACGCCATGGCGGCCAAATCCCGGCACAGCACGTCTTTGCTGAGCAGCCCAAGCAGGTGGAATGCAATTGTGGAACACAAGGCTTCGCATGCATGGTGCATTTCTCTGATAGGAGGAAATAGGAAGCAAAATCCTGAGGCAGCAAGGCTAAAGCTCTGCCAGGACTGACTCACAGAGGTCTGGCCTTTCTCCAACACCCTGCAAGGGGAGCCGGGCCCTCTGGGAGGTGGCTGCTCTTGGGCATGCTCCTCTGCCGGCCTTTTCCAGTCTGCTTGCCCGTCCCTTGGTGACAAGGCCTTCTGGCCCACGACCACGGGGACTGTGTGGGGCATCCCGGGCACAGGGCACAAATGCCAGGGGCAGCTGGGGAGAAAGTGGTCTCACCTGGCCAGCATGCCCACAGCACAGTGGTGGGTGTCAGCACAGAGCAGCGTGTCCCAGCCACGCTTGCCTTCCATTGCCACCACCACGCGCTCACAGCGCAGAAGGCAGAGCAGGGACTTCAGGGTCTGCACTGCAAACCTGTGTGCACAGCAAAGCCCAGGTCACACTGGCAGCACTGCCTCCTTCGCAGGCCACATGGCAGGGACAGGAGGACTGGGATGGAGCACCTGTTGGGGCTGGTAGCAAGGCTGTATTCCTCCTGGCATTCCTTCCAGAAGGTATCGACCTCCTCTGGCATCTCTTCTGTGCTGAAGAACACTTGGAAGAGCAGATGCACAAATAGGTGGGGAAATAATTGAAGCGTCACTACATGTGGGACACAGGGCACCTGGAGGATCTTCCACATCACCACAGTTGCCTGCAAGGGACAAAGGCCCCGAGACAGCGCTCAGTGCCGAGGTGTCCGTGTGGCAGGGCCCGAGCAGGGCAGGGAGAGATTGGAGAGACCTTGGCAGGGGAGCAAAGGGCCTGGTGGACCTGAAGCTGCCCCTGGGCCAGGTTTAAAAGGCCAGCGCCTGAGGCAGAGAGATGCAGGGGGGGGAGGAGGATGGAGAGCTGCTGGAGAGGCCTTGCAGGGGCCAGCAAAGGCCAGTTGCAGAAACTCACAGCCAGGGCAAAGACACCTGTTGGGTCCCCATCGGAGGTGCACGTGCTGTGCTCTGGCCAGCACATCCAGGAGTATCAGCTGCACTGGCTCCGCAGTCCTGGGCGAGCACATGATGGTCTTCCACATGCTGATGGCAGCTGGGGGTTAGAGCTCTGTCTCAGGGGTCACAGACACACACTGGGGCCTGGGCAGCAGTGGGGACCTGAGCTGGCTGCCAGCTCTGCCTCTGCCCACTGGCCCTCACCAGCAGCACCCAGGCAGCCCAGCCCTGTGTGGGGACAGAGCCCTGTTCCACCTTTTCCAGGGTTGGCAGCAGGCCTGGGGCTGACGTGCCAGGGCTGGGAAAAGCAGCAGCCAGAGGGCCCTGGACCTCTCTGTTGGTCACACACCTGGGCCAGGAGGTACAGGGTGATGGGCTGGGGAGGCCTGAGCCCTCTGGGCAGGTGGGCCCCATACCTGTCACAGGCGGGGCCACACGCAGAGCGTCACCACTGCGTCATCCGGGTGTGCTCTGGTGAGATTCAGCAGGGCCTTGTCCAGCCTGTGCTTGGCAAAATCATTGACCAGGAGCCATCGGTGAATGTACCTTACCATGGCGGGCACCTGGAGAAGGCACGGGGAGACTTGGAAAGCTGCCAGAGGGAGCAATGTCCCCAGGGTCCCCACAGAAGTGCTTCCCTTCCCAGTGCACTGCCATGGCCTCAAAGGCTCCCAGGGACCAGCAGGTGTGGCTCAGGAAGCCACCTGACTCATGGGGGAATTGAAGCCTGCCCCAGGCTGCTCACTTGTTCTGGCTTGGCAACACCCTTCTCCAGGAGCAAATCCAGCAGGGCGGCACTGGTCTCGTGACTGAGGAGCTCCGACTGTGCTCTGAGCCCAGTGCCCACGGTGCTGGTCTCTTCCTGTCGAATGCTCCTGATGAAGTCACAAATGAGCTGTAGGAGAAGGGCAGGAAGCGGGGATGTTCCATGGAGAGGGAGCACGGTGCTGGGCTGAGCAGGGACAGCAGGCCCAGCCCAGGGGGGGTGGCTGCAGGTACCTGCCACCTGTTCTGCAGAAGAGGGCCACTCTTGGGGTTGCATTCAATCTCTTTGGTGTCATAGACAGGGGGACATCTGGCAAAGCCACTGCTGTCAGCCAGAGCTGAGGGACTGAACAGGCCAGGAGAACACACCCCAGCCCTGCACTGCCCAGGCAGGGGAGCACTGGGGATGCTCCAGGGAGATGGAGCACAGCCAGGGAAGGTGTCTGCCAGGCCCCTCTTCCGTCCTGTCCGTGGGCATTTCCCCAGGGGATGGGATGGGATGGGATGTGATGGCATGGATGGCATGGCATGGCATGGCATGGCATGGCTGCAGGCCAAATTGGCTGCAGGCTCCAGCTCTGCAGCCCAGCTCCACCACTCACCCTCCTGCGGTGGATGGGGCGGCACCACCTCTTCAATCTCGTCTGCTGGGGCATCTGCAGGGCTTCTTCCTCCTCCTCCTCCTCCACCCAGGCCAGCTTGGGAACTCTCGGGGTCTCTGCTCCTGGCTGTGCCTGGAGTGCCTGGGCTGCCCTGCAGGGCCTCCAGGGAAGGTTGCTGACCACTGTGGTGCCAGCACGGAGGCCCTGGGAGCGCCCAGTTTTTTTGGGGCTGCCACTTCTGCAGTGTCACAGAGGGGGAACGTTGGGGCTGAGGCTGATGTGGTGTCAGAGAGACTGGAACATTGGGGTTCCCACCAGTGTTTTCTCATAGAGAGGGAATCTTTGGTTTGCCACTGTGTTGGTGTCAGACAGAGGGGGGCTGGGGTGCCCACCTCTGGTGTCGCCT
Organism: Emberiza elegans; assembly: GCA_024865655.1. Classification (NCBI taxonomy): domain Eukaryota; kingdom Metazoa; phylum Chordata; class Aves; order Passeriformes; family Fringillidae; genus Emberiza; species Emberiza elegans. Next base: position 6,223 of record JALJVW010000874.1, read on the forward strand.
GCACTAGGGTGTCACAGCTGTGGGTCAGGCGGAGGGGGAAGGTGGGGTGTCACCACTGTGGTGTCACTGAGAGGACAGCAGGACTGCCAGGTGGGGTCACACGGGCCAGGCGGAGGCCACTGTGGTGTCACACAGAGGGGAAGGTCAGGATTGCCACCACTGTGGTGTCACAGGAAGAGGACGGGGTCAGGATTGCCACCACTGTGGTGTCACAGGAGGGGAATGTTGGTGCTGCTACTGCTCTGTTGTGACAGAGAAGGGAACGTTGGGGCAGCCATTGCTGTGGGGTCATAAAGAGTGGAATTTTGGGGCTGCCATCCTTGTGGTGTCACAGAGAGGGAGCTGATTGGAATTGCCACTGCTGTGGTCTCACAGAGGGGACATGGTACTGCCACACCTGTAGTGTCACAGAAGTTGGGGTCCTTTGTGATGCTGCCACCACTGTTGGTGTGCTGCTGCTGGGGCTGCCCCTAGTCTGTCCAAACCGGGCCCTGGTGCTGTGAGCCCAGACGCAGAGCCCTGACTCCTGTGACACTGCAGGATCCCCCTCCTGGCTGCTGTGCATTGTCAGGGCTGAGGGGCAAACACTGCCGGGACACCTGCAGGGTCTGTCCAGGGGGACCTTTGCACTGCACTGATCCCAGTGGTTGCCTTCCAGTAAAACTCAGAGCACACAGGGCACGGGCCCATCCCAGAGAAAATTACAAACATTTTCTTTTTAATTTAATTAAATTAAACATGGAACCAAGGACAGACTGCCAACCTGTGGGGCTCCATGGAACCATCCTTCTGATCACCTCAGGGCCTCATGGTTCCCAGTAACCATTGATTCTCTGCTGGTGGAAAATGGCCCCAAGCAGAGAATTGGCCAAACTCTTTTGTTTTAAGTTAATTAAATTAAAAGGGTGAGCTGTCCCGGACAGAGCCCAGGAAAAATCCTTTGTTTTCATTTTTCTATTCTGAGATTCTTAGAGGCCTCAGAGAACTTCTTGTAAACAATGATTCTTGCTGCTAGTGGAATGCAATATGCACCTGTGATTGGCCCAAATCTGATGTTTATAATTGGTGATCAATCAAGATTCTCGTCTCCTGTCCCGGACAAAGCCCAGGATAGCTTCCCTAAGCGACATTCTTTCTATTCTACCTAATCATTATTACAGAAGAAAGGATTCTATCTCTTTGTAGTATACACATCCTTAATGTAAAATATATTTATAATATCCAAGCCTTCTAATTATGGAGTCAAGGGGGCCTTCATCCTGGAAACCCTTCCAAGCTTCTTGGGAAAATCCTATATGGTGCATCCACCTAAGGTGATTATTTGAAAGGATAGGGATTGTGGAAAGACACATAGGGAAATTGCAAGTCAAAGTATCTGATGATACTCTTTAGCTCATAAACTCCTGGATCTCATGGAATGGCCAGCCCCTGACAGTGAGGGCCCTGGAGAACTTTGGCCAGAGCACCAGTCCTCAATTGGATATGTTTGCATCCAAAAAATCTACAAGCCTCTCTTCATGTCAGTTGATGTGGGTTTAGAGCTGATCATCCAGGGCCCAAAGGTAACTCAAAGAGACTTGATGAACTTCTCCAATAAACTCCTGGTTTGGTGTCATGGAATGTTTCCTGACATCTGAGTCATCTATTTTTAGCTAACTAAAACTGATGGTGTTAGTCACATAATGGGGAGGTTTTGTAAAAAATCCCATGCCTCTATGGCCTGGGTTGAGAACAGGCCTGAGCACATTTCTTGCAGGTAACTGACCAATGAATGGAAAAAACACACCCACTGGGTTTGGTGTTAAGGCCCTGGGAAGCATCTGAGTCATCTATGGATAACCAAAACTGACAGGACATAAGCCCAGCCCAAAGCCAGCTCTGGGAGGGTTTCAGGCCTGAGCATGGACAAGCTGAATTGGCAGGGATCCCCCAGGCCTGGGAGGAGTCTGCCCAAAGGACTTTTGGGGCTGCTGTGAGGGTGATGGACAGCTGACCCATGGCCACCCCAAACCAGGGCCCTTCTGCTGTGGGGCTGCTGAGGTGGAGGGCTGCAGGACCCCATTTTGGGATAACACCACAGTTGCAGGGCTGGGACTCCCTGGGACAGCCAGACCCTGGGAGCTGGGACTTCTGTGGGGCCTCCAGGATGAGCCCAGGGGGTGGGCACTGAGAGGGACTGTGGGGCCCTCAAGGCCCAGTCCCACTGAGAGTGGCTGTCCCGGACATGCTGCAAAACAGGGCAGCTGAGCCCCAGGATCCAGAATATTCCCACCATGGATGTTCCTTTCTTCCTGCTCTGTGGACCCTGGCTCTCTGGGGAAGTGTCAATGAAAGAGAGCAGGGATGGTGGGAGCTGACACCACAGGGCTCCTGTGGGGTGAGAAACCCAGACATCTTTTCTCCAAAGCTGGGCAGAAATTATATTTGCCCAATTATCCTGCCAAAGAAACCCAAACAATATTTGAGATAGCAACAATTTTAATTCCAGTTTAGAAAATATATAAATAAGGGATCCTGACCCTCTAAACCTTCCCACCAGATGAAGCAAAAAAAAATGGGATGGATGGAGGAAAGCTGAGCCTTGACCCGTGCCAGGTCAGTGCCAGGAGCATCCCCTGGCGCTGTTTGACAGCGGCTCTGCAGGAACTGGGCATGCAAAAGGACAAACCTCCCAGTTCCCATTTCATCAGATACCTCAGAGCCCACATTAGCAACACCACCGTGGCTCTCCCAAACTGGATTTAGGAATGGCACAAGTCTTGCAACCATTGGATCCTGATCTGCCCAGATTCCTTTGGGATTCCTGCTTTTGGTTCTCTGCCTCCCTTTGGGTCCCTCTCCCCTCTCCCTGCCCTGATGACAATGATAAAGAGTGGGATTGCTGGGTGCAGGGGTTAATACCAAGGCAATAAATCCCTTATAATTAGCATTTTCTGGGTCCTTGCTCACCATCTCAAGGTTCTTGTTCATTTTTTTAGCAACTGCATCTCTGTTGTCCTTGTGAACATCTGTCTCCATGGGTTGGAGCCCCTCCTCCTCTCTCTCATCTCTGGCATTAGGGGACTAATTATTCCTAAATCTTAAGGAACCCAATATTGATTACTCTTTCAATTTTATCAGCATGAATCATACATGGGGACAAATCTGCATTTATTTTTTGACATTGAAAAATGCTGGAATAAAAGCAGTGCCTTGTTTTATCCTTCAACTTTTGATAAAAATCCCTCGTTTTTTTGTTGTCTCCTTTCATGTTCAAACTTTTCCTCTTTCTGTTGATTCTGAATCTAGAGACATTGCAGTGGTGCTGCATCCCCTGAACCACTGAATGAATTGCCTAATAAAACACAGAATGTTTACCAAGGCAGAAACAGAAGTCCCAGAATCGAACATAACAACAGGGACATTATTCAGTTTTTACCAAAGTTCCACCACCAAAGAGGTTATCTGGGTCCAGACTAATCAGCATCTTTCCCAAAATAATCACAGAATGGACTGGCCTGGAACCTTCCAGATCCCCTTTCAAGATTGAATTTCACTTTTGTACTGGACACCACACTATCCCAGTCTTTTAATTTCCTCTCCAAGTTTTGTGATAGCTTTCCCATAATCATCAATTTTCTCACAGCAGGTCTGATTCATTAGGTCTCCCACAAACCTCTTTCTTCTGCGGCTGGATAATCTAGGGCAATCCTGTTTTGGTATCAGCAAATGCTTCTTCCTGCATAGGGGCTCAGGTCAACACTTTTAGGCTCCCCAGGGAATGGGGTGTGATTTGACACCACCTCCACTAGGCCTTGGAGCCTTATTAATTGATTCAACAGGTAAATTGTTGGTCCCTATATCCCCGTGACCCATCCTGAGCCCATGGCCTGGGTCAGCTCAGCCCCTATAATTCTTTCTGTAGGCCCTTCCTCCCCCCCATTTTTGCAGAGCTGCTGTTGGAAAATTGAAATTCACATCTCTTTTATTCCGCTGCAGGGTTTCATCCAGTGGAGTTCCTAACACATTGCTCCTAGACCTCAGAAGAACAGAAGGAGGGTTGTATTACTCCCAAGGTACAGGTCCCTCCGCATTTTTGAGGTAACTCACTGTATGCCCGTTGCCCCCAAATCCAATATACCCCCAATATTGGGGATTTCCATTTTAATTAAGTTTTTTCCGAAAATATTAAAGAAATAAGACCTCAGGCTGTTGATGGATTGGCAGGGGGTTTGCTCCAGGACTTCCATACCAGCATAAATTAATCTGTTCATCCCCTTCAAAGTTTATTTTATTTTTTTTTTTAATTGGTCCCCAATATCCAGTTCAGGGTTTTCAGGTTACTAAACTTTGAACGATTATCCATATTGACTGCCAATGTGGATTTGCAAGGAGTATGCCACACTTCATTTATTAAAATTTTAGTTTTCTTCTCTTAGTCCTTACAAATGATTCCAATTACTTGATGGCTTAAAATCCATCTTTCAGGTCTCTTCAATGTTTCAGAAATTTGGCTGTGATTAGCATTTTTTAAAAATTGCTCTGGAGCTAAGTTCTCACCTTTCCATGGCCATCTTTCAGCCATTTTTAAACCTCCACAAATCCAAAATTTGGATAATCCCTTTTGTGTAGCAATCTCTTGCATTCAATCCCACAAACAGATTCTTATTTATTATATGGCAGGTCCCTGTCTTTGTGAACATCTGTTTAAGATGTTTATATAATTCTCTCCAATTCTTTTTGAACATTTCTCCTTTTAACCATTTTTCTATTCCCAAATTTGTTTCTTTTTCAATTTTCATTTCTCTTTTAATTTTTTCTCTTAGTGCGAATCCTCCTATTTATCAAAACAAAAGAATTTTTCATTTTGATCATTGATGATTATATTTAAAAAGGTGCCCTGATGTTTTTTATATCCCAAATTTTTTCCCTACCCAATACATCTTTCCTTCTTTAACAAAAAGATTCTAAATTTGAGATTGTAGCAGACAGAACTAATCTTTATAGTGCTGTTTCACAAACACAGACTCTATCTTGTTCTTAATCCACACAGGGTGATTGCAATAGTCACAAATGTTGAAATTTCTGGGACTTGGTTCTTTCTTTGTTTGCTTTTTCATTGCTGAAACTCTGTCCAGTGTGGCTTTCTGGCTTTGACCAGTCGCCCAGGGTACCAGAATGATCACAGTGAAAATAATCCTTAGGAAATCTACCTTTCTACCTTTCTCAAGGCCCCTTGGGTTGCAACCAAGGGCCGAGATGCCAGTCTTCTCTGTAGCAAAGGCAATATCCAGGGATCTAGTCACTGGTGCTTTTAGTTTCCTTGGCACCCATAGCCTCACAGAGTTTGCTTGTCTCTTTTTAAATGCCATTTCCCAGTCCTGGCTGGTTAAGAAAAAAATAATTAAAATAACAAGAACAGGGAAAAAGGTTGGGCCGAAATACCATAAACCTGTATTTTTCAAAATCTCAGGGATATGCCAACCACAATAAAATTTCCTAATTATTTTCTTCTTCAAGGGCGGGGAGTTCATTAAGTCTCTGCCCCTAATAGGCACACTCATGGGGCCAATATGCTTCTGGAATGCACCTTTAATGTGGTATATAGACTTCTTCTCTACAACAACTGTTGATTATAAAACATTGGTCTATAATATTATAAATTGCTTGTTCTCTTATTTGTGCTATAGCCAGTATAGCAAGAACCAATTGATCTAAGGTCTCTATTCATCCAATTGCTGCTGAAAGGGTCCCTTCTCACAGTCTCAAATGTATCCCAAAAAATCTCTAGCAATGTGTCCTATAGTTAGCTGGCTAAATATATAACCATAACAAAACAAGCAGATTAATTGTTTCTCCTTCTCTTCCCTCTTAGTTACTCTCCACCATGAGTTAAAACAAAGTGTGCAAACAATACATATCCATGGATGACACCCTAAACCATGTTTACTGCACTCCCAACGTTTTACTTGTCTCTGGACTCTTTCAACAACATGTGTTATCAATCTCAGTTTCTGGAATTGCAGTTCTGTAACCAATTGGTGGGTGACTCCGGAGGAGATCTTCGATCCTTTCAGGGCGTTCCCACTGATTAAGTCTCTTTTATTCTTTTTCACTGGCATTCTTCTGCCTCTGAGCTCAAGGGAATTGTGGTCGGCAGCCACTCCAGGATGCCTAGTTCCTTCTTAATAAATCAGGGTTAATAAAGATCAACTTAAATCTCACCATATTTTCACATTCCTGGAATTACATGTTCCAACAATATTTTAGCCACTGTTTGAGCTGTAGCCGGAGCTGCTGGAAATGCTTCAACTCACTGAGTTAATTGATCTATTATAACTAACAAATATTTCCACCAACCCACTTTAGGCAATTCTGTAAAATCAACCTGGATTTTTTCAAATAGCCTGTAGGCTGTTTTTGCATCCTCCAGAGGAAGGGCTCTTTAACACTTTCTTATTTACTTTTTAACAGGTGAGACACCCCTGGGTAATTTGTTTTCCAATTTCAAATATCCCTATACACCCTAAAATTTTAATAAGTGATCACAAAAGACTATTGTTCCCCAGTGTGTCCATCTATGCAAGTTATCTAAGATTTGACGCACCACTGGTTTTGGCATCATAATCCTGCCATCAGGAAACACCCACTTACCTTCTTTAAATGTTGCTCCGAATTTCCTTATAGCTGCCAGTTCTGCTAGCGGAAGGGTTAAGTGTCTCTTGCTGAGATTCTATGTTTTTGTAAGGTCATGATTTCAGTATCTCTTTTTTTAAGGTCGCTCTTTTTGCTTCTTCGTCAGCCAAATTATTCCCTCTGACTCTAATATCCCTCCCTCTCTGGTGCCCCTTTACTTGAGCTACTGCTATTTTCTTTGAGCCTTTTAAAGCTTCAAGTATCAATTCCCCGTGTACTAACCCTTTCCCCTGAATGATTGTAAGTCCCCTTTTCCTTCTAAATTTTTCTAAAAGTATGTACTACACCAAAAGCATATTTGGAGTGCGTATAAATAGCCCCTTCTCGCCTTTTAGTATTAATAATGCATGGAGTAATGCATAAAATTCACAGGCTTGTGATGACCAGGAGGGACTAAGGGGACCAGACTCCTTTACCCACGCTCTTTTTCCCACTTCACCCAAATGCCAACCCTTATCATTAATTTCTAGATTATCTTCTTCAGTTAAAGAATAAATTTTAAGTTTTCCTTCACAGGGTTTTATCTGTAAATTTAAGGCTATTATTAGATCTCTGCCTAACAAATTATTCTCGGCCTCTGGTATCAAAAATAGATCATTTACTCCAAATTTGTCATCTGTTTCAATTTTCACTCTTTATTACAGGAATGAGAAAGCCTCTCCCATAATTCCGATTACTGAAACTTCCTCACAACTTATCTCACATCCCTGGGGTAATTTTGTCACTGTCGACTGAGAAACTCCTGTATTTACTAAAAATATAACTTCTTTGCTCTTAGGACCTATTTTTAGCTTTATCAAAGTCTCTTCTTGTGATGTTTTGGTCCCCTTCATTAAACAGAACTCCTGACCTCTCTGATTCTCCTGAGAAATTTTCTCATCTTGCTGTTTCTTTCTGCAATTTTTCTGCAGGTGCCCCTTTTTATGACAATAAAAACAGGTAGGTCCTGCACGATTTAAAGTAGGACAAGAATTTTTTAAGTGTCTTTTCTTGTGGTGGGAAAACTGCACAGGTCCTGTGTTGTTCAAAGCTGTTTGCATTTCTTGAACAGCTGCCACTAAAATTCTGGCATCTGTTTTCTGCTTTTTTTTTTCTTCATCTCTCTTTAGAAACACCCTTTGTGCTTCTCTCAGTAACTCTTGAAAGTCCCCTGTCCTGCCAGTCTTCTAATTTTTCCAGCTTCTTCCTGTCGTCTCCCCAAGGTCTGGTCACAAACTGAGTTTTTAACAGAACCTGCCCTACTGCAGTATCAGTATCTATACCTAAATATAATTGCAAGTCTCTTTTTAATCTTTCTAACCATTCTGCCGGGGACTCATCTTTTTTCTGATGCTCACTCAAAGATTTTCCTATATTATGTCCCCTGTCCTGCCTCTGAAGAACAGACTTACTTCTCCCTGTAGGACTCCATAAGGCAGCATACTCACTCTTCTCCTGATTCACAGGGTCTTTTGAATTCACATATATATTTAGAGCTTGGCAAATCCAATCCTCAAATGATCTGAACTTGGGCCAATATAAATTATCTTTCTGGATCATTTCTTTTTTCCATTCAAACATGCAATACTTAATCATTTTCTGTTTACTTTTTCCCGTTTGGGATTCCCATTCATCTCAAAACAGTATCATCATCCCCAGTGGGCTGTCCTGAGAAATGCTCCCTTCCTGAGAACCCCCCTCACGGTTCTCAGATACTCTAAACTCCTGCAAATTTTTTACACAATCCACAGCCCCTGGGTCAAAGAACCTACTTTTTCCCTGACCCACTTCTGGCGGTAACAAACTAAGAGATCCTCGGTACCAGGAGAATCTTAGTTTTCCCCACTCACCTCGTGGTTCAACTTTCTCACTTACTACTCTGTCACCCTGCCTTTTCAATCTACTGCTCCACTCCTCTTTCTCCCTCTGCAATCTATTTGTCCCACTCCTATCTCTCCCTCTTTCTCAATCTATTAGCCCCATCCTCTCACCATCTAATCACATACTAAACTGCCTGCTACCGACCCCTCCAAGGAAATTGAACCTATTCAATCACTCTCCTCAGTCTCCCTGCTCCCTCCTGCCCAAGAACCTTCCCACAGGTGCCTGGACCAGGGACCCCCTCCTCCCCCCTGGGTTAAACCCTCCCGGGATCCCCATTCGTTCACTTTTCTTTCACTTCCCAGCTGGTCTCCTCTCGGAGAGCACGAAAACGCGGTACTGGGAGGTCCCTCTCACGTCGGGGGTCCAGGACTGTTCCGGCCCCCGTCTCAGAAGCTGCAGGGCCAATCTGCCCACACTGGGAGCCTCTGGGCTTGTCCAGCTCCTTCTGCCTGGGCTGTTGGCACGTGGTCACTGGCTGTCCAGGGCCACCCCCTTGACTGGCACTGATCTCCAAGGAGGTCTGGATCTCTCCTTGGCCATTATTCTGCAATTAGAACCCTGCGGACACTTCCTCAATTCCGTTCCAAGGTGTCCTCAGCAACCCAATTACATCACAGCTCTTGTCCATCTGGTCAAGGATCCCCCACAGTGACCCTCTGGTCTCAGCTCTGGGGCATTCCACAGAAAAATCTCCCTGGGCCCTGCAGCTTCCTGGGCAAGATCCGGAGCAAACAATCAAGGCAGTGGCCTGAAATGTTTTCCCAGCTGGACCGTAACACTTCTCTGATGGATCCACATTGTTCCTAGGGAAAGAGATGTGCATAACCCTTCACTAATGCCCTAGAATGTCAAATAAGAATCACAGCCTTGGACAGCTCTCAGGAACCACTTCACCGTGGATTTTCCTTCCTGGAAGCCCAAGAGGTCTGAATGTCCTCCTGGTGCCTCAGGGCCTGGGTAAACAGGGCTTGTCAGAGATGCTGGCAGGGCACCAACACCCCTCCTCCTCACAGGGCACCTCTGTTACCCCAATTAGCTCCGAGTGACTGCCTGGGGACAGGTGCCCACTTCCCCGTGTGCCTGGGATGGGCACATCCTGCTCAGGGCCAGTGCTGGCCTGGGCCCAGAGCCAGGGCCATGACCCAGGTGCTCTGGGAGGGCTCTGTGGCTGCAGGTGTGACAGGATGAGGGGCAGGGCAGGGCATATTCCCCTCTGGACAGTGCTGTGGGCATGGAGCTTGGACGGGTTTGGCATCTGCAGGGAAAGGGATATCGGGTTGTGTGGATGTGGGAATTGTCACTCCTGAGCCATTCCCCAGCCCTCAGCCTTGTCTGCAGGTGATCAGCATTGCCCAGTGCTCCCCAGTGTCTGCAGTGGCTGAGATGCCAATCAGCCACCTGATCACATGTCCCTTGTTCCTCTTGTTCTCCCACATGTTGGGTTTGGGGCCGGGCTCAGCTCTGGGGTGTCCCCTAGGGAAAGCTCTGGGAGGGGAGGGGCAGCAGGAGATGGGGGATCTGCCACTGGGCGCTGTTGGAGGATGGATTGTGTTGGACTGGGGGTTGTCCCCACAGGGTCCCCAGATTCCTTTGGCTCCCTCCCTGTCCCCCTTGGGCCCCCAGGTGCCTGGGCCCTTCCAGGGGCAGCTGCCCCGTGCAGGAAGCTGGAGGGATGCCGGGCAAGGGGGCTGGATCCGTGCCACAGGTGGGGTGGGATGGACTCTGTGCCAGGGCTGGGCTTGTGGCCAGGGCTGGGGGCTGTGCCAAGCCGGACTTTGGCCTGGGGGCTGGCAGGGAGGGTGCAGGGAGGAGTCCCGGCAGGGATAAAGGTGCTCCTCACCTGCTGCAGCCTCAGGCAGCGCTGCCCAGAGCGAGAGGAAGATGAAGGTGGCTGTGCTCAGTGTGGCCCTGCTCTTCTCCATCCTGCTGTGCCCCCCGGCACAGGCCAAGGTGAGGCACCAGCCAAACGCTGGCCCCACATCCTGCCCTTTTTGGCCTCCCATCCCACCCTTTTGGTGCCTCCTCTGTGTCCCATTCAGGGTCCCCAGGTTCCCTCCCACTGACCATTCTTGAGGACTTGCCTTCCATATCCCCCTCAATCCTTTGCCTTTCTTCCTGGCCACTGCAGACGGGTCCCCCTGTACAATTCCCTGACTCAACCCCCACTCCCACAGCACCTCCCAGTCCCGCTGGTTTTGTCCCATCCTGTCCTCTTTCTTCTGTCCCCACCGATCCCCTCCCTTGCACTCCCATGTCCCTACACCTCAATTCCTTTCTCCTCCCCTGTACCTCACACCCTGCTCCTTCCACACCCCCAGCCCTGTCCCCGGGGCCCTCAACTGACCCTTGATTGGTGTCTTTGGGTCTCTCCCCACCTCAAACAGATCTCCTTGGAGGCCCTGAATTCCCATCCCTCTGCCTGTGTCCTGCTCCCTGCACCCATGTCCCCCACCCCAGCCCCACAGGGTCCAGCCCAGACCCAGCCTTTGTTCTCCTTTCCAGGCACTCCTGGCAGGAACCCAAGATGATCTCCAGGAGGTGAGTGGGCTGCTGGCATTGGAGGGCATCCCCTCAGGGAATTGGGGGGCAGTTGTGTCCCCCCAGCCCTTGCTGGCACTGGGGACATCCCAGTGACCAGCGAGGTCTCCTGGTCTCTCTGCAGTTGGATTTAGGAAATATTGTGTTCCTGGAGACGCCTCTGGTGAGTACCACGAGTTCTGCCACTGTCAGACCCTCCCCTTGCATGGCCACCACAGCCCAGGCCATCCCAGTCTGCCCCAGCACAGCCCAGTGCACCCCTCCTGACAGCCCAGACAATGCCCTGCCCCAGGGCTCCTCCCCAGGGAAGCCTTTGCCCAGGGCCCTGCTGCATTCCCATCCCTGTCACCCCAGGACCCCCTGGATGAGCCAGGACGCAGCCCCTGCCCCAGCTGTGCCTCTTGGACAGGAGCCCAGTGCTTCTGGGCAGCAGCACAGCATCTCCTGCACCCCATTGCTGCCACAGCTTCTTCCCCAAGGCACCCCCTGCTCTCCCCTGCCTCCCAGTGCAGCCCAGTGGCCCCAGTGTGTCTCTAACGCTGCATTTGTCCCCAGCCCCATCTGGATAAAGAGCTGGAGGCTGTCCTGCGGCAGAAGAGCCTGGCTGCCTCTCTGGATGCCTAGGTGAGCCCTGCCTGCAGGGACAGGGGTGGGGACAGGGCCCATCCATGGCCCAGGGGCTCCAGAGGTCACGGTCTGGGGTTTGTCTTTTAGGGTTGGAAGCACCTGTGTCCTTTTTCCTCTCCAGTGCCATGAGGAGATGATCATCCCTGGAGGAGCCCCCTGAACCCTTTGAGCCCTGGGCCATTTCCCCTGAATAATCAATCATCAAGAATCAATAAACCCTTTGAGCAAAGTTTTGCTCTGTGTCCGTGTGTGCATCTGTGGGCCTGGATTTCCTCCTTTCCAGTGGTCTTGGAAGTCAGGCCAGGTCTGGGCTCTGCTGCCTTGACACAATCTGTGCTTTCCCCCAGACAAATGGTGTTTTGGGAGTTGTGCAGAGTCCAGGTGGAGTGGGTTGATTAGGGGGGTGGGTGTCCAGGTGGTGAGAAAGGCTGTGGTTTACTGTAAGCATTGTAGGAATGGCCTGGGTGTAAAGGAAAAAAAATAAATTCAAAACAACTTTCTTTTTAAACTTTTTCTCCCTGTGAGAAATGACCGCTCACTTCTCAAAAGTTTGAAAGGTCTATTAAAACCGTAACAAAACAACAAAAGGACTAAATAAGGAAAAAGTTACAGTTCTGGGTGCCTCCCCCACTTCGTGGCTGGTAACCACATGGCTGGCTCATCCACACAGTGGCTGCTCTCCCTTTTATATCCTTGCTGTTGCAACAGGCAGCCCTAGCTCCTCCCAAAGGCTGTCTCTTGACACTTGGTTGCTGTCCATTGGTGTAGACTGCTTTCTTGGAACTGGATTGGAGGGCAGGTGTTTCTAAACCGTGCCTCTTAGGAACAATCTGCCCCTCCCCTGTTGCCTCGACAAGGCGTAGTGGCCTGGAACAATCTGCCCCTCCCCAAATGCCCGGACTACCAAGATCATCCCCATCATGGGGAGGATGGAAAACTAATGCTGGGCTAGTAGGAAGGGGGACCGGGTGGGCACATTGATTCTTATCTTGAAGGCTAAGGAGAAGGTTGGGAAAGTAACGTGATCTTCTAACAAATGCCCGGACTACAAGATCATCCCTGCTGGGGGGGGGGGACACATTGCAGTAACATAACTATACATCTGTACAACTTTCCTAACATACTTATCATGTTCACCCTTTAATTGGGAGAGCCAACCATCTCATTACTCATCTCTAACCCTGTGGCATTCACATTCTCTGAAAAAATCCCTCCTCCCAGGATTTTTCTCCTGGGAACCTGAGAAGCCTCAAAGAAAAAGGAAAACAATTCTTATCTCATTTGCTTCTCCTGTGTTGTGCTCATGTGCAGAACATGTTTGGAGATTGTTTACCCACAGGTGCTTGTTTGATTGGATTCTGGTGTGAATTATTTTGACTCATTGGCCAATTATGGCCAAAATGTGTTCAGACTGTGGAAACAGTCAGGAGTTTTCATTATTATCTTTTGAAAAGTAAGTATCTTTTCTGTATTTTTAGTGTATTATCTTTAGAACATTCAGCATAGCATGTCCTTTCATGTATTCATAGCAGTATAGCATAGCACAGCATAGTATAGTGTAATATAATATAGTATTCTTTAATAAAATATAGTATTATAAAGTAATAAATTAGCCTTCTGGGAACATGGAGTCAAATGCATCATTCCTGCCTTCATTGGGCATCCCTGCAAATACAATATAACACCCCCAAAATTCTTGATTTACTCAAAAGAATTTAACTGTTTAAAAAAATCTTCATATGTCAAAAGTATGTTAAAATTATTTATTGGTCTTGAAATTTGGTTCCCTGGCGGGATGGGGCTGCTGGGTCTACCTGTCCACAGGGCACTGCGGGGCTGTGGGGTTTCCTGGGTGAGGGGCCCTACACGGTCACCTGTAATGCCTGGCCACAGTGGGGTAGAGCCACCGCAGTGTCCTGGAATAGGGTGAGTGGTTCTACCTGGCTCTGGGGTCGTTCTTGGCCACTGGGTCCATCAGCTCCAGCAGGACTTAGGTGAATTTCGGGGTGGGCCAGGTGGATCAGTTGTCCCTGGGCATCCTGAGAGCTTACCAGGGCTCAGTCGTGTTCATTGACTCCAGTTCCAATACTGAAGAAACCACTGGTGCCGGCACTGCCCCAGGGAAGCCTCACAGCAGAACTGGCACAGGGCATTGCCCTGGCAGAGGGGCAGGGAAAATGTCTTGGCCATGAGCAGCAGAATGGCCAGAACGCCCCTGGTGCATGAGTTCCCAAGCCCACCAGGCTGAAGGCAGATTTGGGTTGCATTCCTGCTGTCCTGGCAGTGAAATTCTGAGCAGAGGGCACAGAGGTGTCTTCTCCACAGGGCTCACAGGTGACACTGAGATGCTGTGGGGGAGCTGAGCCCTGCCTGAGGGCAGACTCAGCCCAGCAGGAGCCTCGGGCTGACACCGCTCTGGAGTCCACACCTGGCTGAGGGGCGACACGGTGCCATGAGTGGGGAACAGCTTCCCCTGAAACAGGGAGAGCTGAACCTTGGAGCCACCTGCTCCACAGCTGGAATGGTGTCAGCGTCAGGGAGCAGACCAAAGAGGAGAGGGAGGCCTTTGGTGTGAGATTCTGAGGAACGTTTATTCCTCAAAGGGAACAGGGCCCAAAGAGTCCCAAACACCTGTGTGCTCGGGATTTTATACAGCACTAGAACTGCGGGTGGGCACGATCGCTGAGCCAATAGGGAATCAGGGAGGGAGGAGCAAAAAGAGGGGAATACATCTCAGGGACCAATGGGAATAAGGGGGTGGAGAGGGCCGGTCACATGGGCCAATGGGGTGTCATACATGAGGGGAATTCCAGAGGGGCAGAATCTGCAGGGAATGGTTTACAGGAGACTGACAGGGAAGGGTCCAGAACAGGGGCAGAGTTTACAGTGATGGATAGGGAAGGCACTGGAATACAGGGTGGGGATTATAATGATTGAAGGGTAAAAGGGGAGGGATATAACCTAGGAATAATCCAGCTTGTGGAAATACAACATACAGGGGGTGAACTGAAACATACCATCCAAAAAGCTATGAAATAAAAGGGAACTGCAACAGCGCTCGATAAAGAGGAATGCAGGATGCATTTTATGGTGCAAAAAGAAAGGATCGATCCTGTGCTATTTTTATAGGGTCTTTTTATAGACCTTTTTGTAGGGTTTTTTAAGAACATCCCCTGTCTATCCCCAACTGGTCAGTAACAAGTTGTTACCCTGTATTGATTGGTTACTCAAACCCCCAGTGTGTACATGTGGGAAAAGTTGTTTGTGAGAGACAGTTTTCATTTTTCTATCTAAGAGTGAAAAAACAGTTTATACAGGTGGCTAGTGTTTATCACAGACCTAGAGGTCTTTCTCAGGGAAAGTACGTTGTTTTCCACAGTCCTAGAACTCTTTCTCAGGAAAAACAAGTTGTTTTTCACTGCTCCACAACTCTGTTCTCACAAAGAGTTGTCAGCTTTCTCATGGCTTCTGTCAGCTCGGGTCAGGATTCAGTTTGTTGGCCTTTAGCCTGTATTTTCACCACCACAGAAAACATCATTACTGTCCCAAAAACTCAAAGCAGCTAAGACGCAGCTCTCTGCCTTCTAGAAGGTGAAAAAGGGATGCAGGTGCATCCCTGGAGGCCCAGGAGAGAAATGGCAGTATTGAAAATGTGAGAAGCAGTTTTATCCATAGAGGCAGTGCCTGACCTCAAGGAAGACCTTTCCTACTAGTGAAGACTTCCTTAGGGAACACCCTGCTTCAATGTCAATTCGAAAATAATGTTAAATTGCCTTTTATGAAAAGAAAACTAATGAGATTAAATCTTGAAAATGGGAAAAATCCATTTGAGGTAATTGCTCATTGAAATCTTTTTCATTAATTCCACTCCTGACAAAATTAATTCTTGAAGATAATTCTGGTAGAGGTGCAGCTCTTTTGGGCTTTGTGCATGCTGAGGAGCTCCATGGGAGATTTGGTGCCAACTCCATGAGCCTCAGTTCCTCAAAGAAGATATCACAAATGTCCAAGAAAAGGAAGTGCAAAGCAAAGGCAGAACACACCTTCCAGGGCCCAAGATAATGTTCTCCTCCCCACTGGATTTTTGCCCTGCTCAGATGGGACTGTCCGAGGGTGAGGGAGACTTCCTGAGCAACCCTTTGCTCTCCGGGCACTGATCAGCTTGATGCCCAGGGAGGCTCCCTGGAACAGAGGTTGGGCAGAGTTAAAGGAATAAAGTAGGGATTTATTAAAAGGCCTTCAAAGGCTTCACCTTGAGCAGGACAAGAGCCCAGCTAAGACTACACCCAAAATGGATGACTGGTCAGGAGTTTTCACAATTTTATAAGGTTTGGTCCATTTAAATATTGGGGTTAATTGTCCAATTACAGCCTCAGGTATGCAGTCCCACCCTCCCAGTTTGCTTTCCTCAATTCGCTGTTGTTTGCACCTTTTGGGCCTGAAGCTGCAACAGTGTCTGGTTCTGGGGCTGGAAGAGGATTGTTTTGTCTGACTAAACTGTGAAGAGAACTTGCTAACACTCTGTATGAAGTCCAGAGTTACAGGCTAATGCAGTACAGAATCTGGAAATATGACAGCTAAAACTGAAGGCATCAGTCTGTTCCATGTTCCCTTGGTTCCATGGGGATCCACAGCGTCACAATGGCCGCTTGTTTCCATGAGGTTCCCCGGTGTCACCATGGTGTCCTTGGACCCGCCTGGTCACAACTGACCCATGGTTCCATGAGGTTCCCTGGTGTCACCATGGTCACTGTCAGAGGCTGCATGAGATCAATGTCCTGAGACACCGTGGCATGAGCTGTCAATCAGTCACACAGTGGGGACAATGCTAACCCAGCCCTGATCACCTGAGCGATCAGAAATCCCACCTGGGGGGAGGCCCACAAAGGCCCAGGGACTTAAAAACATGGAGCACAAGGTCAGCCCCTGGTATGGACTCTGCTTTCTCCTGGGGTCTGTGTCTCTCCCACACTGGAACCCTAGGAACTGATAGTCATATGCGTGTCTTTCTATAGAGCTTCTGTCTTTCTGTGTCTCTCTCTTTCTTCTTCTTCTAATGCTCTTTACATGGAACATTTTTCGTACCTCAACAGCTTATGTATTTTAAGGTTTCTAGGTTAAAGGAGCTAAGTTAATGAAGTTACTGCCTATGATATGTTATCTGTGTAATTGGATGTTGCATGAAATCCTCTTCCAAAGTTTCTTGGTTTTTCGTACTTTGCCAGTAAAATTTTGTGTCATTTTGACCTCTTGAAAACATCTGGCTGGTGTTTCTCCTGTGCACCAAACTTGAGTAAAGGTGGCAGACGAATTGGTGAGTTGGCACGCAAACCCTGAACGGAGCTCCGGGTGCGTGGAGGATCAGGGTAGTGTGAGTTGTGCACAATCCCTGGAGTGGGGGCACACGGGTCCCTACCGGGGTTCAGGGTGCCCCAAGTACAGCAGCAGCACTGAGTAGAGCCAAGAGGGCCCCAGTGCCCAGGGTGGGACGGCGGTGCTGGGGGTTCAGTGTGCCGCGGTTCAGGTAGAAACCATAAACCCACTGGAGGCCCCTGGGGGGACTGGGGTCACAGGGCAGGGCAGGCTGGACCTGCCCCTTCCTCCCCCCCACACAAAATGTTTAGAGCCAACAATGTCCTCCAGTCTGTCACAACAGGCAGTTTTGGAGGTGAAATCCCAATTGTGGCCATGGGCACCTGGCTGAGAAGGACAGTTCTTTCCCATGGGAAGGAAAGCATGGAGCCCCAAGGTTTGGAAGGCAGGTGAGAGCCTCAGTAGGCCAAGGCCAGCTAGACTTGTCAGTAATAGCAGATTTTGGATTTAGGGAATTTTGGAGGTGGAAACCCAATCTTGGCCATGGGCACCTGGAGAAGCAGGACAGTTCTTTCCCATGGGAAGGAGAGCGTGGAGCCTCCCCCAGTGTTTTGAGGACAGATGCAAGGTGACCCTTGTGAAACCACTGCAAGCCAGACTTGTCCTGGCAATATTCCTATGGGAAGAATCCCTGGCTATAAGGAAATTCGGAGGTGAAATCCCAATTCTGGCCATGGGTGCCTGGAGGAGAAGGAACAATTCTTTTCCATTGGGAAGGAAAGCACAGAGCCCCAGTGTTTCAGCAGCAGATGAGAAGTGACCCTCAACATGCAAAGATCACTTGGAGCTGTCAGGCAGTCCATGGAAGGCCAAACCAGCCAGACCTGTTCTGTGTTCCCTTGGTTTTATGGGGCTCCATAGTGTCACAATGGTGCCTTGGATCCATGGGGCCCCGCAGTGTCATCATGGTGCCTTGATTCCATGGGTTCCAGCAGTGTCACAATGGCCCCTTGATTACAAGAAGTCCTGCAGTGTCACACTGGCCCCAGGGTTCAATGGGGTCCCACAATGTCACAGTGGCCCCTAGGTGTCATAAGGCCCTGCAGTGTCACAATGGTCCCAAAAATTCCATGAGGCCTTGCAGTGTCACAATGGTCTCCGTGGTCCCCCAGGCCCAACAATGTCACGTGACTCCTCTGTTCCATGAGGTCTGCAATGTCACAATGGACCTTTGGACCCTGGGGGTTTGCTGTGTCACAATGGTCTCCTCTGGCTCCACAGTGTCACAATGGACCATTGATGACAGGAGGCCACTCTGTGTCACCCTGGACCTTTGGTTCCATGCAGCCCTGCAGTGTCACAGTGGTTTCCTCTGGCTGCACAGTGTCACAATGGACCACTGATGTCATGAGGCCCTGCAGTGTCACAATGGACCTTTGGTTCCATGCAGTGTCACAAAGGCCTCTTGGTTTCACGAGGCCCCACAATATCACAATGGTCCTCCCAGGGTGGCAATGGTCTCACTGGTTCCATGAGGCCTCACAGTGTCACAATGCTTTGCTTATACCATGGGGCCTCATAGTGTCACAATGGTCTCCATGTTTCCATGAGTCCCCTGAGTGTCACAATGGTCTCTGTGATTCCATGGTGCCCCTCAGTGTCATAATGGTCTCCATGGTTCCATGAGGCCCCATGGTGTCACAATGGACCCTTGATTCAATGGGGCCTTTCAGTGTCACAATGATCCCTACATTCCATGGAGCCACACAGCATCAGTACAGTCCCCTTGCTTCCATGAGGCCCAGCAATGTCACAGTTCTCTCCATGATTGCATGAGGCCCCACAGTGTCACACTGGTCCCTTGGTCTCACAGGGCCCCACAGTGTCACAATGGTCCCTTGGTGTCACAAGGGCCCCACAGTGTCACAATGGTCCCTTGGTCTCACAGGGCCCCACAGTGTCACAATGGTCCCTTGGTTCCATGGCCCTGTGCTGCTGCATTCCCCCCTCCCCTTCTCAGGCCGCCCTGCCAGCTGAGAAATGCTCCTTGGGCCTCGGCCTTGGCCAACAGCCCCTGGGCTCAGCTCCTCTGCAGCTCATCACAAACACTGTCTGCTCCAGGCACTGCTGCTGCCCAACCAGCTCCTGGTTCCTTTAGCAGCAGCCCTGGGAACTGTTTTTGTTCCCTCAGTGGCACAACATCCCTGTTCTCACCCTGCCAAAGAAAGCTGTGGATGCCAAGTGCGGCCAGGATGAACCATTGCTGGGACTGAAGCCCCTCTCTTGGGGCCCTGCAAACAGCGCTCCAAAAGGAGCCCTTGGAGCTCTCCTGGGCCAGCGACTCCCTCTGAGTGGGGCCTCTCCCAGCCGGGAACTCTCCCGTTTGCTGCACCCAGGGATCCTGAACAACCACAGAGCCTGGGCCGATCCCCCCACTCCTCCAGGCTCAGCCCTTTGCCCGCTGGGGAGATGCCAAAGCATCAGCAGGGAGCATTCTCTTGCACTGACTCTTTGTGTCTGTGTGCACACAGGAGTGCCTGTGCTGGGGAAATGTGGCAGAAATGCTGCTCTCTGAGGGGTTTGAGTGCCTTGGATAGCTGGGTCAGGTAGGCCTGTAAGTGAGGTTAAGTCACAAGGTCTAAGCTAAGTTAAATGCTGCTAACAGTTGTTGTTTTGCTAAGTTGTTAAGTTGAATTTAAGTCATTAAGTAAGTTAAATACTGTTAGGTGTTATTCCTCTTTCAAATTAGGAAGTCATGGGTTATAAGTTAGGTCAAATACTGTTAAGTGCTGTTCTTTTGCTAAATTGTGAAGGTTGAAGGTATAAGTAAAGTTAAGGTTTAAGTTTGAACTCCTGTTAAGCTTTTGAGCTCTGTTCTTTTTAGGCCATATTCCTTTTATCCACACACACCTCACTGTCCACACACACACACACACACACACAGGGACAGTTCCCAGTTCATTTCTGGTTTGGTTGCCTGGATTTTGTTTGGTTTTGTTGTTGCTTTGTTTCCTTGGTGTGCCTGAAGTGTCCAGTCAGGAGCAGAGTGACTCTTGCCAAGGAACTTTGTGCTGCTGTCCCTTAATATTCAATCTGGTTTTTGCTGATCCCTTGCTGGGGATTTTTTCAGCGCTCTCAAGCCCTCATTCAGAACAGGGTGAAGGAGCCCTGGCCCAGGCTCTGGCCCTGGGGGACACGGGGACGCTGCCGGGGGTCCCTGTCCCCCTGTCCCATCCCCAGGGCCCCGGCCCCCCATCCCCGTGTCAGGCTCTGGGGTCGATCTCGTGGAACATCCTCTGGGGGAGGCTGCGGTGCCGGGGGTGGGGGGACCTGGGGGACAGGGGACCCCGCTGTGCACGAGCAGGGTTGGACTGCTCTGGGGGGAACTGTGAGGGGGGCTGGGGCAGAGTGACCTCCCCAGTGACCTCACACAGCCCCTGTGATGTCACACAGCCCCTGTGATGTCACACAGCCACTGTGATGTCATGCACCCTGTATGATGCCACACAGCGCTGTTGGGATGTCACAGAGACACCAGTGATGTCACAGCCCACTGTGAGATGTCACACAGCACCCTTGTGATGTCACAGAGCCAACTCTGGGATGTCAACCTGGAATGTCATGCAGTTGCACTGTGATGTCTCAGAAAACTCTGTGATGCTACCAAGTCACCATGTGATGTCACTGTCAGTTCTGTGATGTTACAGACTGCTCTATGATGTTATACAGCCAACCAGTGATGTCACAACCCAATCTCTGATGTCACTGAGCCACCCTCTATGATGGAAGAATCCATGCTCTGGCCTCAGACCCTACTCTGTGATGTCACAGCCAGCTCTGTGCTGTCACAACCTCCTCAGTGATGTCCTCCTGTGATGTCATACTGACACTCTGTAATGTCAAAGCACACAATTTGACCTCAAAGCCCACTCAGTAATGTCATACAGCCATGCCATGATGTCACAGCCTGCTCTGTGATGTCACAGAATCCCTTCTGTGATGGTGTAGCTGCTCAATGACATCTCACACCAAACTCTGTGATGTCATAGCCCAATCTGTGACCTCACACAGCCCACTCTGTGCTGTCACACAGCCCCTTGCTGACATCACAGCTGCTCTGTGCCTCTAGGACACAGCCACAGAGGTGCTGCTGTGACACAGCCCCCTCTGGGACATCCCACAGCCCCTGCCAGTGCTGAGCCCCTGTGAGCTCTGTCTGTGCCCTGCTGGTGTCCCTGAGGGGCCCTGGCAGTGCCCCAGCCCTGCTGGGCTGTGCACAGGAGCTGCTCCTGGCCAGAGCTGTCTCTCTGCAGCGCTGCCCTTGCCAGGAGCTGCCTCTGGGCCAGGAGCCCAGCCCAGCTCAGCAGCACAGACACAGCACAAGGACTTTAATGACCCTCTGGGGCTTTGGTGCTCTTTGCATCAGACTCAGTTCCTCAGACTGTGCTCAAAGAACTGCTCAAGAATTCAAAGTGAGATTGAAATACTGAAGTTTCTCATACTCTAAATAGATGCATCTGAAGGACAAGACTGAGAAAGTGTCCCCAGGTTCCAGGTAGAGCAGAACAGTGGTGGCAGTGAGAACAGATGTGGACAAGCAAGGCAAAGGTGTCTCTGGTGCTGAGCAAACCTGTGCCTCTGTCCCTGCAGGCTGTCATCATCCCCCGGCTGCCTCACCTGGCTGCCCCCTTCATTTGCTGACAGCTCTGCCTCCTGCCTGCCTCCTGCCTGCCCACACAAAGCCTTGGGCTGCTCCAGGCTCCTTCTGGGCACATATTGCAACACAGCCCTGCCCTGGAAGGGAAATTCCATTTTCCTGCTGTCCAATCCAGGCCTCCCCAGCTGCCTCTGGTGCCATTATTTCCTTCTCATGCTTATGTCCTCTATGAAGAAAAGCTCCAGCCCCTCTGAAACCACCCTTCCATCCCTCCCATGCTACTCCTGTTCTTTCCTCAGTCTGCCCAGAACTGAGCCACCGCCATCACCTTGTGCCTGCTGGTTTTGTGATGAGGCCTCCAAACCCCATCTTGGGAGATTTTTGGATCCTCTCCAAGCTCTGTGAAAATGGAAAAATAGTGGTCAAAAGTATTTTCTCCCAAATCTTGCAGTGACAGAAGAAGGGTCAATATCTCTAAACTGAATGAGGGTGGATTTACATTTGTTAGAAGGAGGAAATGTTTTACAGGTTTGAGAGTGGCACAAAACTGCAACACTTATTCCAAACTGCATGACCCATGCAATTGTCCAAGAGCAGGAGGATGTCCAACCACCCAGTGAATCATCCCCAAGAATTCCTTCAGGAGCTTTGTGCCCTGCAACCTGACCAGAAGCTGAAACCCTCTCATCCCCAGTGACAGAGCCCTGTCCCCTGCCTGGTGCCCTTTCTCTCTGATGTGCTGGGTGCCCCTCACCCTGCGTTTCTGGCCAGAATGTCCCTGAGGGCAGCACCCAGTCACTCCCTGCCAGGTGGGCAGAAGGAAGTGACAGTGACTGCCTCACAGCCATCACCATGGCATCCCCTGTCCACCCCCTGGGCCTGGCTCTCTCCCCTTCCTCTGCCCCCCCTGCCTTGGCTCTGCTGGCAACAAGAGTTTTGTCATTGATATCTTGTCCCCAAGGTGCTGGGGCCAATGGCTTCCCAGTCAGGCTCCTGGGGCAGAAGTGGCTTTTCAGAGCCCAGCCAGGAATGAGCCCTGAGGCAGCAGCTCTGCAGTGGTGGCCACCGGGCTGGGCTGCCAAGGGAGGCTTCTGGCCATGGCCTGCAAGCAGCTGCTGCTGCCAAGGTGCCTTTGGTGCCTCAGGCTCTCCCTGGCACAGCTCCCAGCACGGCACTCTGCCTTCCCTGTGCTGGGGCTGGCCTGGGGCTTTTCCTGCAGTGGGACCTGCCCTGCTCATGGCACAGGAAAGGCAGTTCCTGCTGGAGCAGGAGGCTCTGCCTGCAATGGGCTCCAACAACTCCAGCAAGGCCCTGCTGACTTCAAAATTGCTGCCTAGAGCACTATATTCTAATAATTGTTATAGCTCCTGAACTGTGGGGTAAATAATCTGGTTAAGATCTTTCCATCTAATCATGATCAGAATCAATCAGAGACATATTTATATAAATCTATCTGGTATTCTATCATTAATCCTGTGGGACAAATTTGGTAAAGTTCAATTCCACCTGTGACAAATCTTTTACACCTTTGACAAAGTCTGGGGCTGGGATTGGATCCAGCCACTCCCAGTCTCCTCTTAGAAGGAATTTTAGAAGTCTAGGGGCCCTGCAGGGGTTTGAGGATCCATGGTGGCTGTTGAGTGCCATTTCTCCATCTCATGACTCAGCAGGAGTTTCTCCAATAAAGAAATAAAGCTTTTGCCTGAAGCTCCCACTGTGCCCATGACAGGAACCCCTGTGAGTGTCTGGGACATCCCGGCTCTTTGGCAGCCTGGGGACTCCTGGGATATCACCATGGAGCCCCTGTGAGTGCCTGTGACATATCGGTGCCTTTGCAGCCCAAGGTCCCTGGGATGTCACCATGGAATGGCTGTGACTGCCTCTGACCACAGGGCTCTTTACCATCCCAGAAAGCCCTGGGGGGGTCTCCATGGAGCTCCTGTCTTGGCCTGTGACATTCCAGCTCTGGAACACCCTGGAGACTCTTGGAAAGTCCCCATGGAACCCCTCTGAGGGCCTGTGACAAATGTTATCCGTAGCAGGCAACCATCACCAGTCCCCCATTGCCATGGTCAGTTTCCATGGCAACCATCACCAGCCCCCTGTTGCTATGGTCAACCATCAACCCAGCCCCTGTTGCTATGGTTGATTTCCATGGCAACCATCACCAGGACCCTCTTCCTATGGTCAGTTTCCATGGCAACCATCACCAGCCCCCTGCTGCTATACTCAGTCCCTTGGCAGCTCCATGGAGTCCCCATGATGGGGTGGTTGCCATGGACACCAGCTGAGGCCTGCAGCCAGAGCCCATTGCCATGGCAACCATTGGCAGCCCCATCCCCAGGCTCATGGGATCCCAGAACCACAGAATTGGCTGAGCTGGGAGGGACCCATCAGGATCCTCGACTCCAGCTGCTGGCCCTGCACAGGACACCCCAACAATGCCAGCCTGGGCCTGGCAGCGCTGCCCAAATGCTGCTGGAGCTCAGAGAGCCCTGGAGCTGGGATCCTTCCCTGGGGAGCCTGGAAAGGGCCCCAGCAGCCTCTGGGCAAAAACCTCTTCCTGAGATCCAACCTGAGCCTGCCCCGACTCAGCTGCAGCCGTTCCCTCCACTCCTGTCCCTGGGCACCAGAGGCAAGAGGTTCCCACAGCCCCAGCCAGGGACCCGCTCCCAAGGCTGTTGCCATGGCCACCAGGGCTGGGACCAGATGGGATGCTCGGTTTCCACAGGCCGGGGTTCAGGAATGGGATTCCCTAATTTCCTGCTCCCGCCAAAACCGTGCTACCCTCGCTGCCCTCCCATCTCCCATGGAAAGCACAAAAGGCAAAGATCCTGGGCTGGGATAAGAACAATTTATTGGGAACACCAATGAGATAAGGAACAAATGGAACAGAAACAACATTGATAACAGAAGGGATAAATAAAACTGTTTATAGGGAAAACTAAAACACAACTTACTGGGTCTTCCTGGCCACAATTTCCCCTGCCTGGAAAGGACACCCTTCTCGTCAGGGAGAGAGAGAGAGAGAGAGTCCCTTTCCAGCCCCTGGCAATGACCTGAGGTGGGTCTTAATGTAATGACAGGGCCACGGCCAGACCCTCATGCTTTTCAATTCCACATCAGGTCATTGGGAGGGTCAGGAAAAGGGACAGCTGTCTTCCCAGCATGGATGACTGGGAAAATGGATCCCCAGGGCTCTTCCCAACGTGGGAGTTCCAATGGGGAAAGAAGCTGGAGCTGGGCATGAAGCTCTTCCTGCACTTGGGGCACTTGCAGAACTTCCCTTACTGGTGACTCCATTGGTGTCTGGTCAAGTCCAAGCTCATGGAGAAGCTCTTCCCATGACGTGGGGCACTCGTAGGGCCTCTCCCCAGTATGGATGTGCTGGTGGGTGATAAGGGTGCGTTTTTTCTTGAAGCCCTTCCCACAGTTGGGGCAGCGGAAGGGCCTCTCCTGGGTGTGACTCCACTCATGCAGGCAGAGATTTGTGCTGGTCTGGAACCTCTTCCCACAGGTGGGGCATTCGTAGGGGGTCTCCCAACTGTGGACGTGCCGATGGATGATGAGGTCGGATTTTTTCTTGAAGCCCTTCCCGCACTCAGGGCAGCGGAAGGGGCTCTCCACTGTGTGATTTCGCTGGTGGCGGAGGAGATCGGAGCTGGTCTGAAACCTCTTCTGATACTCGGGACACTCGTAGGGCCTCTCGCCAGTGTGGATGCGTTGATGGTTGATGAGGGTGGATCTGTGGCTGAAGCCCTTCCCACACTCTCCACACTTGTAGGCCCATTCCCCAGTGTGGATCATCTGGTGGCTGATCAGGGTGCTGCTGTGCCTGAAGCTCTTCCCACACTCCAAGCACTTGTAGGGCTTCTCCCCATCGTGAAGCTTCTCATGGACCACCAGCTCTGAGCTCTGGCTTAAGCTCTGTTCACCTTCCTGGCTCAGGTTGGGTCTTTCCTCCTCAGAGCACCCTGGGCTGGGTTTGGAGCCCCTCCTACTGCAAGATCTCTGGGGCTTTTCCTCCCCTTTGGATTCCTGTGCCATGGAGCCGCTCAAAATAGCCTCTTCCACGAGGTTCTGCCGTGGGGTTTTGTCCTCCCTGGTCTTCATTTGCAGCTTCTTGTCTGGGGGAGGAAGGACAAGGAGAGGATGGGATTTGCCTCCGTACCAGAGAGAAGTGGAAGGAGATCCCTCCAGTGCATCCCTGGTAGGACAGTGTTGCCAGCGGGGTTGTCCTGCAGCCGGAGGCCATGCTGGGCGGGGAGATGGAGCAGGAGAGAGGGGGAAAAGGAAACTGACTTCCTCCTCACCTGCCTGGGTGTCCAGGGGCATCTTCCTCTTCTTTGCAGTCTCCTTTTCCATCTGGAAAAATTTTGGGGATGGGAAATCCTCTTTTGGGAGGAAAACAAGGGATGAGCACATTGAGTTTTTGTACTGGTTTGAAGGCAAACATGGGGAGGGTCTAAGCCAGAATTACAATTTAACAAGAAAATTCAGATCAAGGCAATGATACAGAAACACTGCCCTCAACTTACCGAGTCAGGATATAAACTGACACCCTGTTCGTCAGGGTGGTGGCAGCAGTCCCATTAAATGGTGGCTGCAGTCCTGTTGGAGTGATCAATGTGATTCTGTCAAAGCAGTGATCCTGTAGAAGGGTCTGGTCTTCCTCTGGAGGTCCAGTGGTGGTTATGGAGCTCTTGTCCTCTGGGAATCCAGTAGGCAAGCTGCTCCTGGTGTTGCAAGCCTCAGATTATATTCAGGTAGGAATGCTTGGATCCTGCCCCTGCATGGAGCATCCCACAATGGGATGATGGAATTTGATCAGCCCTGCAGTGACACTCAATGGCCCATTCCCAGAAGATATCTCCCCTGGAGGGCGTTATCAGGGCTGAGTCATGGAACAGATAAAGAGCACTGCCCCACCTGTTTATAGCAGTTGATGAAGATGGGGATTGAAAACATGCATTTGGTTACATCTTGAACTGCAACCTGAAACAGTGGGGTAATCCCTGCTCAGGGGGTGAACACCACCCCCCTTACCCAAACTGGCTCAGGTGTAAAACCCCCACCCCGGGAAGGCACCACAGACAAGGGACAGTGTCACACTTTCCCTGCCCAAGGGAGTTCTCTGTCCCTGTCACTCCCTTGCTCTCCCCCCTTTTGTCTTTCTTTCCATCTCTCTCTCTACCTCACCTTTACTGTTCAATAAAATCCACTTTGGATTTGGTCTCATTAGCACCTTAACTGGGGCAGAGACATCTCTCTAACAATTTTCTTAACCATATTGTAACATTATTTTGGCACAGTGATTTCCAGGCACTGTTCTCTGACTACAAGTGCCTTTGACAACAGCATGGTTCCCTTCTCTGAGAAGGTGTTAGTTTTTTCTGGAAGAACTCTTGGAAACTTAGTCACAGTCCCTCCTTCCTCCTGGGCAACTTATGGGAGAACTGCTGAGGAAAATGGCTGTTGTGGGTGGCCAGTGAAAAAGAAAATATTTTGTTGTCCTTCCTTGAAAAGTTTGTTAAAATCACTGGAGGAGAGGGAGCAAAAGATACCAGCGAGACTGAAAAGCTTCATGCACTCCAAGGTGAAGAACACAAGGGGCTGGAGAAAGTCCCGGAAGAAGCCCAGCTCAAGTAGCCAAATTCCCAAATAACTACAGCCAGGGGTCTCCGGGAGGATTTTTTTGGAGAGTGTTCAGAGCCGGCAGATCCTGGACTTGAGCCCCGGATATCTCCGGGCTCCCTAAGAGGAGCTTTTTCGGGAGGAGAGGAGCTGTGATCACCCCTTATGAGGGTCCTGGGGGGTCCACGTGGGGATGGCCCACGTGGGGATGGCCCAGTACCAACAGGGCGGGACATTGGTTTTGGGGATCCCCGTGAGAGCCAGGGCTGTGGAACGGGGGACCCCCAGGGCAGGAGAGGGGAAGGGGCGATCCCGGAGCTGGGGGACCCCCGGCAGCCCGGAGATGAGGCGGGGACGGGACCCCCTGACCCTGACCGGGTCGTGTCCTGGGGTGACTTCATGATGCTTGTACCCCCATTGTTCCATTTAGCCCAGAAATGAGTTCTGCACCTCTAAGGCTGGTTCTGAGAGTGAAGGGGAGGAGGAAGAAGCTGCAGTTTGTTTGCAGAAACTGCACTCACTCCTCCATATGACAGCTCCTGGACAGACAGACAGACAGCAGGACAGAGCTCTCCTTTGGTTTTAGTTAGTTTTTAGCTCTCTGAGGCAGAGAAGTTCCCTGGACTGTGCTTTTTCTTTTTCTTTGGAGCTGTTTAAACCTGCTCTGGACTGAACACCCAGTAGAGCACTGGGAACTCACACCTGTGGCCCACCAGGCCGAGCCTGGCAGGGTCATTTCCAGTGCTGGAGGGACTGATAAGAGACTGATAAGAGACTGAGTAAGCTGAGCTACAGCCCACGGAGGGACTTTCTGAGTTTGTCGTCTCTTTTGGAGCAGCAAGACATTTTATTTTTTAATATTGTTCTTGGT
This sequence comes from Emberiza elegans, assembly GCA_024865655.1. Lineage (NCBI taxonomy): Eukaryota > Metazoa > Chordata > Aves > Passeriformes > Fringillidae > Emberiza > Emberiza elegans. Next base: position 34,401 of record JALJVW010000874.1, read on the forward strand.
TATTTTTGTGCTGGTGAATGCTTTGCCTGTAAAATAAACAGTTTTTTCCACTTTTCTCTAAGGAAATTTTTTCCTCAACCAGCTAGGGGAATCTGCTTTAAATCTGCTTTCTAGAGGAAACCACTTTTGGGGGGGGTTTTCCCAAATTTGCCCTTACATAGGACAGGGTAGTAGTGAGAAGAGGGAACCCCAAGTGCCTAGATTGAGGAGAGGCTGGAGAGGGGGACTCTGGGACGCCAAAACCCTCCAGCATTATAGGTGGCCTTTGAAAATATATGTATTGTATAAGTGGCCTTTGAGTCCTAGTAAAATATATCTGTATTGTAATTGAATATCTGTATATAGGCCTTGCCCCAGTAGGTCCCAGTTGTTCTTGATGGGCTGCAGCTGCGATGTCCCTCATTGGGCTGCAGCTGTGGCTAGTAAAGATAACTGGGATAAAAGGGGATGGGTTGGCCAGTCAGGGAGAGCCTTGTAGGAGCCCTGACTAAGAAGGGACTGCATGCGGAGGAAGGAGTCTGTGCTGTGAAGATCTGCAGCCATAAGAAAACACCAAGAGAAGGTATGGGACTCTAGAGATGTGATAACAACAATATGGGACTCTAGAAATTTAATAACAACACAGCATCCCTAAGCAGGACCCTGAAGAGGGGGGATGCCCAGGACCCATGTGATCCCCAGCAGCCCTGAGCCGGGGGAACACCAGAATGCCAGCGGAATGAGACTGGAAAGAGGGAACTCCTGGTGGCTTTTTTTTATTCAGTCTTGATTTTTTGGAGGTTTTTATGGACATCAGGTGACTTCTAGAGATGGACTTGGGCAAGAGAAATCCCCAACTGAAGGCATTCACACCTTGTTTTTTCCCAATCCAGGATTTTCCCCAAACCTTCCCACAGTGACATCCCTCCTGTCTGGCTCTGGGTGAGCTCAGTCCCAAACCTGACCCTGATCCTGGCCTCACTCTTGCTCCATGTTTGAACACACTCACAATTCTGTATTTATTCACATCCCAGTCCCAGACTCATCTAGCCCCAGACCCAATCCCAACCCCAGCCCTAAAGCCAATCCCATTTCTAGTCTTAACCCCAATCCCAGCTCGAATCCAAATCTCAACCCCAAATCCAAGCCCAGCCCCAATTCCAGCCCCTTCCTAAATCCTCAGCCCCAAACCAAATCCCAGGTTCAGCCCTTCTGGGGGTTTGGGGGTGTCTCTGTCCTTCTGACTGGAACTATTCTAGGGACAACTGGGATCATACTGGGAGGAACTGGGAACAACTGGAACTATTCTGGGAGCAACTGGGATCATAGTGGGATCACGGTGGAGGAGTTGGATCCATGCTGGGTGAGTCTGGGATCACACTGAGGGTGGTTGGAATCACACTGGGATTGACTGGGAGTGGCTGTGACCAACTGGAATCATGCTGAAAGCAACTGTGAGAAAATGGGAGTGAGTGGGAGCATGCTGGGGGTGACTGGGATATACTGGGAGAGACTGGGAGTCACAGGGATCATACTGGAATTTACTGGGGTCATGCTGACAGGGAGCAACTGGGATCACACGGGGGGCCATTGGTATCATACTGGGAGTGAATGGGATTATAGTGGGTGTCAATGGACCCTGACTGGGGGTTACTGGGAGCTACCAGGCCCATGCTGGGAGCTCCCTGAACACACACTGGGAGGAACTGGGAATGACAGGATGCATGCAGGTGACAACTGGGATGTCCTGGCAGTGACTGGGATAAATCTGGGGGCAGCTGAACCACGCTGAGGTAACTGGGAGTGCCTGGCAATGACTACGAGAATGTTCAGGGCAACTGGGATATACTGGGAGTGCCTGAGACCATGCAGGGGGTGACTGGGACCACACTGGGAGTCACTGGGAATGTGCTGGGGAACTGGGACCATGCTGGGGGCAACTGGGAATGTGCTGGGGGGAGCTGGGAACATGCTGGGGGCAAGTGTGAGTGACTGGGGCCCTGCTGGGAGAGACTGGCATCATACTGGCATCATACTGGGAGTTACTGGGGCTATGTTTGGGGTAACTGGGAGAACTGGGAACACACTGGATCAAAGTGGGAGCATCTGGGACCAACTGGAGCTGTGCTGGGGGCAAATTGCATCATAATAAAGAAGGACTGGAAGCAACTTGGATCATCCTGACAGCAGCTCCTGGGTGACCGAGTTCTACTGGGATCATCCTGGGATCACACTGGGAGTGAGGAGGAGCAGCGCGATGGCTCCAGCGCTGGGGCTGGGGGCGCTCCTGGGGGGCCAGGGGAGAGTGGGACCCCCGGCCCCGGGACCCTCAACCGCCACTGCCGGCACAGGGACCCCCCTGCTCCCCTTATCCTGCACAGGAACCCCCTTGAATCCCCCATTCCCGGACATCAGGGCTCCCTGCTCCCCTTTTCCCGGCCATCCCATGGCTCCCAACCTCCAGACTTGGCATAGGCTTGACTCTGGGACAACCTGGAACGTCCCCCATTCCTGCCCTTCCCAGCCCCCAGCCCCACCTTTCTGCAAAACCAGGGACCCCCTGAACTCCCCCTTTCTGAACATCCTGGGTGTCCCCACCCTGGTACCCCATTTTTGGGAAACCCTGGACTCAAGGATCCCCTGGAACTCCCTTCTACCTCTCCCAGTCCCTGCCCCCCCATTTCCATGACCCTGAGACCCCCCTGCTCCCCCATTCCTGAGAACCCAGATGCCCTTTTACCCCTTTGCCCGGCACTGAGACCCCCCCGCACCCCCTTATCCGGCACCAACTCAACCTTTTCCTGGACCCCTGCCTCTCCCAGCCCCCAGCCCCACCCTTTTCCCTGGCCTGGGAACAGAAGTGCAACTGACTGAAAACAAATGTGACAGAAAGAAATATTTTGCGCCTTTTATTTACTATTGAAATACAATTTTCTCCCTTTCTCACAAACCTCCTCCCAATGTCATTCAGCAGGGCTGTTAGAAAATTCTTTGTTCTGAGTGGATGTTCCAGACTGCATCCACAAGGAAACAGGGAATGGGGATTTTCCTGCTCCTGGGGAGCTTGACATCCTCAGCTGAGGAGAGGAGCAGGCACCAGAAGAAAAGGGCAGCTAGGCTTCATCTTTCCATAGGAATTAGGGGGGTGGAAATCTCTCATCCTGTCTGCAGCTGCTCCCACAGGGATGTGAGGGCTGATCCCAGAGCCCCAAGGGTCACAGTCAGGGCTGCCCTCAGGGAATGCTCACCTGGTACTGAGGGGCAGCGTGGGAGCACCTGGATCTTGGAGCACCCAGCTGTCCCCCATGTTTGGAGGTGCCTGAGGAGGGCTGGGATGATGCCAGGGACATCCTGCAGTGACATCCCCCCTGTTCCACTCTGGGTGAGCTCAGTCCCAAACCTGATGCTGATCCTGGCCTCAATCTCACTCCACGTTTAGACAAACTCACAGTTCTCTATTTAATTGTTGTATTTAACATATTCCTAGAGTCCTGTACCTTTCGTGTGTTTCCTCGTGGGCAGCAGATCTTCGCAGCACAGACTCCAAGTCTTCCTCAGTCAGGGCTCCTCCGAGGCTCTCCCTGACTGTCCAGCCCACCCTTTTATCCCAGTTACCTTGACTAGCTACAGCTGCTGCCCATTGAAGGACATTGCAGCTGTAGCCCATCAAGAATAACTAGGACCCTCCCGGCAAGGATATTCAGATACAATACAGATATAATTTACACGGACTCAAAGACCACTTACACAGTACATATGTTTTAAGGGCCTCCTATATTTCCCCCTTTTCCTTTTACAAAAACGTGCTATTCAATTACAATACTTCAGATCACAATACTTCAGATAGCAGTTACAATACCTCAAATACAATACATTCTCCCATGACTCAAAGGCCATGTATTCCCACACCCTCATGACTCAAAGGCCATGATACAACACACACACATAGCTCTTTGCTCAAAGGCTATTCTTCCACAGCTCCTGGCTGTCACAGCTCCCTGATCCAAACGCTATGTCACAGCTCTTGGCTGTCCTATCCCTTACAGTTCCTCTGTCTGGCTTAAAGGCCACTACAGCTCCCAGCTGTCCTATTCTTCCAGTTCTTCTGTCCTGGCTCAAAGCTCATCCACAGCTCTCAGCTGTCCTCAGCTCTTGGCTGTCTTCTCTCTGTCCTGTTCTCTGCTATCACATCGGGGTCACCAGATGTTGTATTTAGCATATTTCTGGAGTCCTGTACCCTTCTTGTGTTGTCTCGTGGGCAGCAGATCTTCGCAGCACAGACTCCAAGTCTTCCTCAGTAAAGGGCTCCTCCAAGGCTCCCACCAACTGGCCAGCCCACCCCCTTTTTATCCCAGTTACCTTGACTAGCTGCAGATGCTGCCCATTGAAGGACATCGCAGCTGTAGCCCATCAAGAATAACTAGGACTTGCTGGGCAAAGACATTCTTTTTTTCAACCATCCTCCTTCCCCCTGGGATCCCTTGGCTCATCTGAGCTGCAGCTCCCAAATCCTGACCCTGAAGGCTGCACTGCCCTCTGTTGTTCATTTCTCCCATTTATATTCAGGCAGCACTGCTTGGCTCCCTCCACAGAGCCAGGGCAGGAGCTTCTCAAGGCTCTTGGGATGATGGAATTTTTATCAGTGACAGCTCTCCTGGCATGCCCATGGAACAGAAGATATTTCCTGGGAGGATTCCTGCTGGGGTCCAACTTAAGTACCTTGCCCAATTAACAGATGATAACCCACCCCACCTTTAACAGATGGTCCAGCCCCAAACCATCAAAAACAGGGGAAACACTCTTCCAGGGGTATTTTAAGTGTTGGTACTCAGGTCACTGATGTTAGGGGGATACAACCCTGATTGAAGGCAAATAGAGAACCCCAAGCCTCAGAAATGGAGAGTTGAGCGAAATTGAGGAAAACATTTCAGACATCTTCTCTTTTCATTTCACTTTACTAATGGTTCAGTTTTCCAGAATCTTTCCCTATCCCTGCCTTCTTTTAGAATTTTGGAGAACGGATTGAACTCCTGTTACAGATGTTCCCCACCTTGAGTTCTATCTTTCCACACTGTGTGTGCAGGACCCTTGCCCACTGGCAGGACAAAGGTTTGGAGAATCCAGCCCCTTGGCATTTTCCTGGTGAGACTGATGGAGACCCCTGGGATTGGTGAGGTTTTCATTGGGACTGTTCCAATCTTGGAAAACACTGATCATGATACCAGGACTTGTGGGGAATCCCTGGGACTGAATTGGGGAAATAATCTCCAGAAGCTGCAGCCAAAAATCCCAAGCTGGAGACACCCTGGGGCCTCCCCATGGCTGGATGAGGGACAGGACAATTTAGTTTGGCTCATCCTTTGAGCTCAGACAGGATGAGACAAAACCTCTCTGTATGCTCAGCAAATTAAAAAGAACAATCAGTCCCGAATATTTGATTTGTCTCCCACCCTGAAATGAATCTGAAACACCCAAATCCCAAACATGAATAAACTGACCTTCTGCTGTAAGAAGGCTAATTTTGTAAGAATTTCAAGTTTTCATTTACTGCACAGCTCCAGCTCAGCTGCTGGCAGGTTCAATAAAAGAAAAGTGAAATTTGTGCCTGAAATAAAGATATTCCTTGAAAGGGAAGGAAAGCTCTCTGTAGCTGTCACAAGGTAACAGGGATGAAAAAGAATAATGATTCTCACATTTGGCAAAGGGCCCAACCTGGGAATTAAGGAGTTATTTAGAATTTAGCTTTTTGAGCTCCCCCTTGTGGGACTTTTGCAGGAGCTTGGTGTTCCTTACCTTGGAGGTTTGAATAAAACTTGTCAGTCTCATTGGTATCATTTGCTCCTTTCCTCCAGTGATTTTAACAAACTTTTCAAGGAAGGACAACAAAATATTTTCTTTACACTCCAGACCCACAATGGCCATTTTTCTCATAAATCCTTTCTCACATATTTCACTCAGAGGAAGCTGTGTCCAAGTTTCCAAGGTTCCTCCAGAGAGGAACCACAACCTCCTCAGAGGAGGGAACCATTCTGTTGTCAAAGGCACTTGGGGTCAGACATCATTTGCCTGAACTCACTGTGTCAAAATAATGTCTCAATCTGGCTAAGAAAATTGTTAGAGAGATGCCTCTGCCCCAGTTAAGGTGCTAATGAGACCAAATCCAAAGTGGATTTTTTAAACAGTCAATGGGAGGCAGAGAGAGATGGAAAGAAGGAGAAAAAGGGGGGAGAGCAAGGGAGTGACAGGGACAGAGGTCTCCCCTGGGCAGGGCAAGGGTGACATTGTGACCCTGTGTGTGTGGCCTTCCCAGGGTGGGGTTTTACACCTGAGCCAGTTTGGGTAAGGGGGGGTGTTCACCCCCTGAGCAGGGGATTACCCCACTGTTTCAGGTTGCAATGCAAAGATGTAAACCAAATGCATGTTTCAATCCCCATCTTCATCAACTGCTATCCAACAGGTGAGGCAGTGTTCTTTATCTCTTCCATGACTCAGCCCTGATAACGCCCTCAGGGAGATATCTTCTGGGAATGGGCCATTGAGTGTCACTGCAGGACTGATCAAATTCCATCATCCCCATTGTGGGATGCTCTGCCCAGGGAGGGACAAGCATTCCTACCTGGATATAAGCTGAGCCTTTTAAAACCAGGAGCACCTTGCCAACTGGATTCCCAGAGGACAAGAGCTCCATAACCACCACTAGACCTTCAGAGGAAGACCAGACTCTTCTGGGATCACTGCTCTGACAGAATCACGTTCATCTCTCCAACAGGACTGCAGCCACCATTTAATGGGACTGTTGCCACCACCCTGAGCAGCAGGGTGTCAGGTTATCCTGACTCTGTCCAGTTTAAGCCAGTGTTTCTGTATCATTGCCTTGATCTTTATTTTCTTATTAAATAGTAACCAGTTTAGACCCTGCCCAATTTGCCTTCTAAGCAGTAAAAAATTCAATGTGCTCATCCATGGTTTTCCTCCAAAAACAGGATTTTTCCCATCCCCAAACCTTTGCCAGATGGAAGAGGAGGCTTGGGGGTCCATGAGCAGCTCTTCATGATGGGGAAGCTTCCCACAAGTTCTTGGTGTGGAGAGCTTCATGCAGAGCAGCATCTATCCCAAGGAGCTGCCCTGGAAAGCGTTTCAGACCACTTGGCTGCAGATATTTAAAGGAATAAATGTTGGTCCCAAGAAGCCACTCCTAAGCATTTAGTTTGGGTGTTGTGGCGTGAAGAAGCCAAGGAAGGGGCTCCTGAATGTGCACCAGGCACTCCCACTGCCATCCCAAAGGGAACACAAGGACAGGCTTCTGCTTTCAGCACTGCTGAGTCTCACCAGCAATGAAAATGAAGATGTGTTTTGAGGCCCGGGCCTACCACTGAACTGTCATACCTCATGACAAAGATGATGA
>JALJVW010000876.1:0-14921 GCA_024865655.1 Emberiza elegans
GTTCTCCCTTGCAGGTCCTTGTCTAAACATGAGTCCCATAATTAAGGCTACCAGGCACTTCCTGTTTGCTGGCATTGGCAGGACACGTTAATGGATCTGCAGCTCCTGCACCCCTGCCTCTTTCTGGGCATCTCCCTGGCTGTGTGTTTCCCAAGTGGCTTTAATAATGAGCTTACTGTGCCTCGCGGCCACCACCTGCACATGCCCCAATCCTTCTTCCTGCTCAACCTGGCCCCTCAGCGACCTGGGCTCCATGTGCACCACTGTCCCCAAAGCCATGCACAATTCGTCTGGGACACCAGGCCATCTCCTACCCAGCATGTGCTGCTCAGGTTTAACCTGGTTTAACCACCTTTATGTCACAGAGCTTTCCCCCCAGACCATCATGTGCTTACGACCGGAACGTGTCCATCTGCAAACCCCTGCACTACGGGATCCTCCTGGGCAGCAAGAGCTTGTGCCCACATGGCATGAACTGCCTGGGCCAGTGCCTTTCTCAATGCTCTGCTGCACACAGCCAATACATTTTCCCTGCCCTGTGCCATGGCAATGCCCTGGGCCAGTTCTTCTAAATCCCACAGATCCCAAGCTCTCCTGCTCCAAATCCAACCTCAGGGAACTTGGCCTTTTTCACATCCAGCAGGATCTGTTTACTTTGGTTTTTTGTGTTCATATTTTTTCTCCTATGTGCAGATCTTCAGGGCTGTGCTGAGGATCCCCTCTGAGCAGGGACGGCACAAAGCCTTTCCACCTGCCTCCCTCACCTGGCTGTGGTCTCCCTGTTCCTCAGCACTGCCACATTTGCTGACCTGAAGCCCCCTCCATCTCCTCCCCATCCCTGGATCTGGCCCTGTCAGTTCTGTATGGTGGTGGTGCCTCCAGCCCTGAACCCCTCATCTACAGCCTGAGGAACCAGGAGCTCAAGGCTGCAGTGGAGACTGATGACTGGATGGTTTCAGAAACATTAAACTGCTGGCGAATTTTTGCAAAAATCACTTATAATAAAATAAAATCTTTGATACTTTTGGTTTCTATTTGGATTTTCTTTCCTTTGTTTTATTTTTTCATATTGTCCACAAAAAAATGTCATTTTGTTCCATTTCTCATTTGGTTTCTTTTTCCTGTGTCCACAGACTGTGTTGAGGGGCTGTTCTCTCAGTGGCTTTAAAAACTTAGGGACTCCCAGCAGAGTTTTCCCAGAGATGCCCCTTTTGTTGCCTCTCTGGGAGCTGCAGCAAGCAATGTCTGTGTGCAGAGCTGGGGCAGATCAGTGTGGCCAGCAGCTGTGCCCAGTCACAGGCCACAGCACTTGGTGTTGCCAGTGCTGCACCCAGCCGTGGCCCCCTGCCCCTGCTGCCCTGGTGGCCCTGGTGTTGCTGCAGGGCCTGAGTCCTCTCGGGCCTGGGCACAGCCTGGGGCAGTGCAAGGGCTGCAGCAGGGACAGAGCCATGGGCACTGCTGGGGCCAGCGCTTGGACGCCTCAGGCCAGGCCCTGGGGCTCAGGCTCCTGCCCAGGCTCCCTCAAGAACATGGTGTGGATTCGGGCCAATGCTCAGCACAGAAAGCCCCGTGAGCAGCCCCAGGCTGGCCATGGGCAGGCTGGGGGCAAACTGCATGGCTGGGGCTCTGCAAGGCCCTGGGGCAGATGGGGAAGGAGCAGCAGAGCAGGGGCTGATCCATCCCCATGCGCTGCACAGCCCCAGGCAGCATCCCAGAGATTTCCTCATGGAGCTGCCAACAACATCCCCCTCTGCAGCTCCTGGCTCTCCCCAGCTCACTGTCCAGCCCCATCCTTGCAGGCACAGGCATGGCAGCACTGGCTCAGCAGCCTCTGGCCATTTGCATTGCACACAGCAGGGTGGGAGTGCCCCCCATGCTGTTGCTGTGGGACATGAACCTGAGGGAGCACAAAATGCCATCAGCCCCTGGGGCCAGCAAGGCTGGGGACACCAGGAAAACCACTCAGTTTTGTCCTGGAGAATGAGATGGACCAGCCAGAAAGTTTGTTCCCATCAGCCACCGCTGTCTGTCCCACTGCAGACCCTGTTGCTCAGAGCCAGGCTGCCTGGCAGTCCACCCCAAAAAGTTGAAAGCATTTTCTGGCTTCTCACCTTTGATTTCTTTTCCCTCGTCTGATACAAAGGCCTCAGTTTGCTTTTCCCTAGGTTCCCCCCTGAACAGCCCATCCCTGTTTGCTATTCTGCTCCTGCCCCAACCATTGCAGTTCCAGGGTAAGAATCCATGCCCTGCTCACATTTCTAACTGATTCTGGATCCAGGCCAGGAATTCTTTTTCTTGCCCACCTGGGCTGCTACGTTCCAGCCTGGCTTTCCATCAGTGATGCACATCCTTTCTGCCTGGATGCTCCAGCCACTCCATGTCCCCAGCCTGAGCAGGACTGCAGGGTTTTGTGACTGGCCAGATGGGCAGGACCTGGCAGAAGGACAGTTCAGAGACCTTGTTGGATTGGGCTTTGATGTGAGTGTCCAGGGCCCTCCTGCAGAACCCTCCTACCCTCCTTGGTTCCAAAACTCCACCCAGAATCAGTGTCATTGGAAAAGACCTGAGATCAAGGTCAAGGTCCCCTCATGCAGATGCCATGACAGACCTTTGAAATCCACGCTGGGCCTGGCTCTGATCCAGGATATCCAACCCCAGCTCCCAGTTGTTCCTCAAGGACTTCTGTTCCAGAACCTTGCCAGCCCCCTTAGCCTGTTTGTGACTGGTTCCCACTCCTCCTTCCATGTCCCTTCTAAATTGGGGGTTCAGAATTGGCACCTCCAAAATTGTGGGACAACCAGTGCTGAGCCAGCATTTTTGGTAAATGATGCCCAGCTTGGGGGAGCCATCCACCAGGCCATGCATCCCCCTGGGATGGATCCTATTCAATCCCTGCCACACCTGTCCATCCTGCTGGTCCAGCAGGTCCCTCCAGCTTCTTCCTGGATTACATCTGTTAATCCATCTGTCCCCATCCATCCAATTATCACCAAAAACATCCATCCCTGAGGACAACCTCCATCCAGGAAAAGAAAAAGAAACAAAAACGGTCTCATTTTTTTTCATCTTACATTGATTCCCCTTTGAATCCAACAATGCAGCTGTCTAACCAGGAAGCAAGCATTGAAATTTTTAAAATTTTTTTTCACCAATCCTCCATGAAAAAAAAAAAAATGGTTCCTTTAGGCCTCATAAAAACATTAGTCACAGGGGAAAAGAAGAACCTGACCTTCTTTCCTTGGAAAATTTTTCTTTTTTTTCCCCCAGAAAAAGGATCCAAGCGATAAGCCAGCAGGGTAATTCAAATTAACACATGCTCATCTTTTGCCACAAGAAATTCAAGTTAGCCTCCCCCCTGACAGATCAGTTTCAGGGGCCCCAAGGTTCCTTCCTGGAACCCTTTATTTAAAGAGGGGTTAAACAGGAAAATAAAAAAATCAGGCAGAGGGGAGCAGTAGGCCCCAAAGGCCTGCATCCTATTCCCAGGCCAAAAATAATTATAAAGCAGGGGTGGGAAGTTTTGCCTTTCGCCCCCATTATTTTTAAAACAACCTTGAAACCAGATTATTTTCATGGTCCCTGTTCCAGAAAGCTCCTGGTTCCCCCATCTCCCACCAGCCCAAATTTTGTGACCAGCAGCAGATGAGCTTTTTCAAACAATGATTGTCACCAAAAATTTGAAAAAACAGAAAACTCCTACTTTTTCCTCTTGCAAAAAAAAGCAGCATCCATCATTTGTGGACACTGAGAGCTCCCTCTAAAAGCCGTGCATGAAAGAATTGCAGGATCCCAAGAGTTTAAATTCCAGTATTTTGCTGGGCCATTCCCCGGCAGAATCCTGTCCTGGGAAACAAAAATGATAAGTTTTTCCCAAAGGCATTCTTTTATTTCCTTTTAATGCATTTCTTCTTCCTTCCTAGACTGCATTAGCTGGTGGCCCCTGGTGCTCAAATGAATGTTCCAGGGCCTGCTCCTTCACATGGGACACTGAGGCTGGTGAATTTCAGTTCTGCTTCTTTCAAATGAATTTTATGATTGGTTTCATAATTAACAAAATGAAGAATTGACCACAGGTGAAATAAGCTTAGAAACTTTGATTGTTAAAGGAACTTGAACATCCAGAGACAATTTATCATCACAGAGTTTAAAACTCCCAGGCAACTAGAAAAAGAGAAACTAGATGCAAAGAAGAGGTTCCTTTAAATGGTGAGGTCTGGGCCAGCACAGGAGCAGCTATGCACAGCCACAGGCAAGGCTCTCCCACAAGATGCCACCCCTTTGACACAGTGCCAACATCACAGGCTGAAATTAACTGCCCCTTGGCCAGGCCACTAAGGACGCTCAGCCCTTGACAATCCATTCAACTGGGCAGAAACCATTCCCAGGGATGTCCCTTGGAAGCTCCTGACCAATGTATGCAGGAGGAGGTGGATGATCAATTTCCAAACCTGGGGAATGGGGCACAGGTTCCACTCTTTTGGCTGGGATTCTAATGTTTTGGGGGGCTGTTTGCCCCAGCCCAAGCCCATCTCAGAAAGATGTGTCCAAGACAGGAAAGGGTCTGGAAGATGCCTCCTGTTCTAGTTAATCCATGCCAAATAAGCAATGTGTCAGGTGCCTCCAGGAGATGAATGCCAGTTTTAAGGGAGAACGTTTCACAGATCTTTCCAAAGCAGAAGTGAATTGGTGTTCTCACACAGAGCACATTGAACAGGTTTTAGGGGGCTCACCCTGCAACCTCTTAAAGGAAAATGTCTTGCAGGCAGGCTGGGTTTCCACAATGGAGCCCTGGTGACACAAGATCCACCAGTGTCACCAGGGACCCTTGGTTCCATGGGGCACCACAGTGTCACAATTGTTCCCTCAGTTCCCAGTGTCCTTGCAATGGAGCAATGGCCCTTGATTCCATTGTCCCCAGGCTCTCCCAAGGGTCTCCTTGGTTCCACAGTGGCATAATGGCCCCTTGGTTTCCACAAGGCCCTGCAGTGTCACACAAGGCCTCTGTGGTTCCACCAGGACCCAGACTGTCACCATGGACTCCTTGCTTCCATTCAGCCCCCACAGTGTCACAATGGCCCATGGCTCTGTGCTGCCATGTCGCACACAGTGTCACCATGGTCCCTGCCACCTTAGTGGCCCCTTGATTCCCAGGGCCCTGCAGTGTCACAATCATCAGAGAATCAGCCAGGCTGGAAAAGACCTTGGAGAGCATCAAGTCCAACCTGGGACCCAACACCACCTTGTCCCCAGACCATGGCACTGAGTGCCACATCCAGTCTTTCCTGAAACACTTTCAGGGATGGTGACTCACCCCCCCCCTGGGCAGCCCATTCCTAAGTCAAATCACCCTATGTGTGAAGAATATTTCCTAATGTCCAGCATAAATGTCCCCTGGTGCAGCTGAAGGCTGTGTTGTCTTGTCCTGTCTCTGTTCACTGGGAAAAGAGCCCGACCCCCACCTGGCTGCACCCTCCTGTCAGGGAGTTGTAGAAAGTGATGAGGTCTCCCCTGAGCCTCCTCTTCTCCAGGATAAACAGCCCCAGCTCCCTCAGCCCCACTCCTCACAGGTCTTGTGCTCCAGACCCCTCACCAGCCTTGTTGCCATTCTCTGGACATGCTCCAGCCCCTCCAGGTCCTTCCTAAATTGGGGGCCCAGAACTGGACACAGCACTCAAGGTGCTGCCCAACCAGTGCTGAGCACAGGGCAAGAATCACTGCCCTGGTTCTGCCGGCCACACCATTCCTGATCCATAGGAGTGCCAGGGGTTTGATGAGGGAAATGGTGTGGAGGGGGTGGGGAAAAAGTGTTATTGATTGTCAGCCATGAAGGGTCTTGATTTTCATGTCTAATCAGACTGCATTAGAAAGTGCTGGAGATCAATATCAGTTGGCCATTACTGATACCAATCTATAAGCAGGAAAAAAAAACCAGGAGAAACCAGTTGTCTCTGCATTGTTTGCAATATAGCATTTTCACTTTGAATATACTTCTGAAATTTGTTTAATTAACCACAGAAGAATTGAAAACTTAAATTATTTCCAGGGGTTTTTGTTGTTTGAGTGTTTTGAATGAATGTTTATGAAGTTTTCTCACTAAATTCCTGAACTGCAGAGCTGGCCCTGCCCCACCAGGCCTGGCCTGAGTCCTGCCCCTGCACGCTCAGCCAGGCTGAGATGGACACTGATGGTTTCTGGGCCGGGCTCTCGGGGCCCGGCCCAGCTCCCTGCAAGCTTTGCCAGCTGCCCTGAGCTCTGGGCAGCACCAAGGGCCTCTCCCCAGCCCAGCCCAGCCAGCTCTGGCCCCACAGCTCTGCTCAGGCCAGGCTGCTCTGGGCACTGGCCCCACGGCCTCAGCCCCTGCCAAGGGCACAGCAGCAGCTGCAGCTGCCACAGGACTCAGCCCCAGCCATGGGAGAAGGTGCTGGGCCAAGGCCAAAGGAGGGTCCCTGGCTGCCCTGCTCCCCTCGGGCTGAGGTGCTGAGAGCTCTGCAGCCCCTGCTGCCATCCCATCTGCCCAGGGCAGCACAAGAGCCATGGCCTTGGGGCCCTCAAGAGCTGCTCCTGCTCCAGGCCCAGGGCCCATGCCAAAGCTGGGGCAGCCACAAAGCTGTGCCCATTTCTGTTCATTGCTGCTCTGACGGGAATGAATCTTCTGCCACTTGGAGGCTGCTGATGACTTTTACTACTCCAGAGGCCTCTTCTTTCTTGAACTCTTCAGTTCAGGAATTTAATGAAAAAGGCTCATAAATATTTGTTTCTAACCACCTGAACAAGAAAAGCCCCAAGGAGTAATCTTAGTTTTATATTCTTATGTGGCTAATTAGACAAATTTCAGAAGTGTATTCAAAATGAATATACTGTATTGAAAACAATGCAGAGAGAAATGTTTTGTCCTTTTTTCTTTTCCTGTTTAGAGATTGATATCAGCAATGTCCAATTGATATTGACCCCCAGCAACTTCTAAGGTAGTCTGAATAGATAAGAAGATCAAGACACTTAATGGCTGACAGTCAATCAGATTTTGTCCCCACCCCCTCCCCACCATTTCCATCATCCAAACCCTGGCACTCCTATGGATCAGGAATAGTGGGTTCAGCAGGACCGTCAGTGATTAGGATCTTTTCTCCTGAGAAGTGGGGAAGCTTCAGCTTCTCTGTGTTTTACTGCTTTGGAATGTGATTTGGAGAATTGTTTACCCAGCAGGTGAAATTGTTCCTACTTGATGATCCATTGCAGGTACAGCTGTGTTGTGACTCTGGTCAGCCACGAGATTTTATTATCATTCCATTCCTTTACTTTCTACCTTCTGATGAAATCACTTCTTCTGTTCCTTTAGTATGGTTTTAATATATAATTTTCTTTTAATATAATATATAGCATAAAATAATAAATCAGCCTTCTGAAACATGGAGTCAAGATTCTCATCTCTTTCCTTGTCCAGGGACCCCTGTGAACACCCCCACACAGAACCAGGGCAGTGATTCTTCCCATGTGCTGAGCACTGGATGGGCAGCATCTCGAGCACTGTGTCCAGTTCTGGGCTCCCCAGGGGTGGGCAAGAGGAAGAAATTTGTAGCAGGGGGAGTTAAACAAAACAGAGGTGAAGCCAAGGAAATGCTGAGGGCAGTTTGGGGGTGGCTGCCAGGCAGCCCTGGCTCTGAACAACAGCGTCTGCAGTGGGACAGGAAACTCCCAGCTGATGGGAACAAACTTTCTGGCAGAGTGCAGAGGCCAGGACAAAGCTGAGGGGTTTCCCTGGTGTCCCCCAGCCCTTGCTGGCCCCAGGGGCTGATGGCATTTGTGCTCCCTCAGGTTCATGTCCCCACAGCAACAGCATGGGTGTTCTCCCGCCTGCTGTGTGCAATGCAAACAGGGGCTGCTGAGCCAGTGCTGCCGTGTCTGTGCCTGCAAGGATGGGGCACCTGTGTGAGCTGGGGGAGAGGCCAGGGCTGCAGAGGGGGATGTTGTTGGCAGCTCCATGAGGACGCTCTGGGACGCTGCCCTGGGCTGTCCACTGCACTGGGGATGGATCAGCCCCTGCTCTGCTGCTCCTTCCCGTCTGCCCCAGGGCCCTTGCAGAGCCCCAGCCATGCTGTTTGCCCCAGGCTGCCCACGGGGGTTTCTGTGCTCAGCATTGGCCTGGCCGTGTTCTTGAGAGAGCCTGGGCAAGGAGCCTGGAGCCCCCAGGGCCTGGCCTGAGGCGTCAGCGCTGCCCCAGCAGTGCCCATGGCCTGTCCCTGCTGCAGCCCCGGCACTGCCACCCCAGGGCTGTGCCTGGCCCTGAGAGCACTCAGGCCCTACAGCAACACCAGGGCCACCAGGGCAGCGGGGCAGGGCCACGGCAGCAGCACTGGCAACACCAAGTGCTGCTGCTGCTGCTGGGCACAGCTGCTGGGCCAGCACTGATCTGCCCCCAGCTCTGCACACAGACATTGCTGTTGCAGCTCCAGAGAAGGCAACAAAGGGCATCTCTGCAGAAAACTCTGCTGGGAGATCCTCTAGTTCTTTTTAAAGCCACGAAAGGAACAGATCATCATTGACACAGTCTATGGCCACAGGGAAAGTGGAGAGAAACAAAATGAGAAATTGCACAAACAATGACCAAACCAACAAAAGTAAAAGAACCAAATCAAAATATGAATTTTATTACACGTGATTGGCAAAAATTGGCCAGCAGATTTAATGTTCCTGAAAACATCCAGTCATCAGTCTCCACACTGAAGCCTTGAGCTCCTGGTTCCTCAGGCTGTAGATGAGGGGGTTCAGGGCTGGAGGCACCACCGAGTACAGAACTGACAGGGCCACATCCAGGGAGGGGGAGGACATGGAAGGGGGCTTCAGGTGAGCAAATGTGCCAGTGCTGAGGAAAAGGGAGACCACGGCCAGGTGAGGGAGGCAGGTGGAAAAGGCTTTGTGCCGTCCCTGCTCAGAGGGGATCCTCAGCACAACCCTGAAGATCTGCACATAGGAGAAAACTATGAACACAAAAAACCCAAATGTTACACAGATGGAAAACACAAGAAACCCAAATTCCCTGAGCTTTGAGTGCGAGCAGGAAAGCTTGAGAATTGCAGGGATTTCACAGAAGAACTGGCCCAGGGCATTGCCATGGCACAGGGGAAGGGAAAATGTATTGGCTGTTTGCATGAGAGCATTGAGAAAGGCACTGGCCCAGGCAGCTGCTGCCATGTGGGCACAAGCTCTGCTGCCCAGGAGGGTCCCGTAGTGCAGTGGTTTGCAGATGGACACGTAGCGGTCGTAGCACATGATGGTCAGGAGAAAATACTCTGTTCCCATGAAGAAGATCAGCAGAAATACCTGAGTAGCACATCCTGAGTAGGAGATGTTCCTGGTGTCCCAGAGGGAATTGTGCATGGCTTTGGGGACAGTGGTGCAGATGGAGCCCAGGTCAGTGAGGGCCAGGTTGAGCAGGAAGAAGAACATGGGCGTGTGCAGGTGGTGGCCGCAGGCTATGACGCTGATGATGAGGCCGTTGCCCAGGAGGGCAGCCAGGGAGATGCCCAGCAAGAGGCAGAAGTGCAGGAGCTGCAGCTGCCGCGTGTCTGCCAATGCCAGCAGGAGGAAGTGCCTGATGGAGCTGCTGTTGGTCATTTGCTGGGGCTGCACTTGGGGACCTGTTCATGGAGAAAGGACAGTGACAAGTCAGGAGAGGCTGCTTTGAGCCAAACCTTGGCCATTTCCTGCAGGCTCTTCCGCTGGGACTCACCCACCCTTGTTTCTGCTCTGGGAAAACTTTCACCCCGGTTCCTGCCTGAGCTCCAGTTGTGCTGGCTGAGTGTGCCAGGAGCAGCCAGGCCTGTGTGTGGGGGCCCTCAAGGAGCCATCCCTGCCCCACTGCCCTGGGTTTGTGGCCATGTGGCAGAGGGACAAGGCTGGATATTCAGGATTTGTCAGGGGAATCACTCCTACAGCTGACAGGCTTTGTAGCATCTGCATTCACAGTCCTTTAAGACACGAATGGCAGGAGGTTTTTTCAGGAATTCGTTTCCTATCTACACATTCTTCCTGGCTCTCTGAGGTCAGAAATCCCCAGCATTCCTGCTGCACTCAGAGTTTGCCACTGAGAGATGGGAGAGGCAAAGGATTCCCTGTTGCTGAGGGAAGGTGAAGGGCTGGATGGTCTTGTTCCCAACTGCCCTGGCTTTGCACCTTTGGCTGCAATCAGAGCACAATCACACTCCCAGGTCACCCTGGTATAAACCAGACCCTGCCCAGAGCAGAGGGATCCCTGAGTGTCTCACCCTCTCTCAAGGTCTCTGGGCAAGGTCTCAGCACCCCCTTGTGCCAAGGACACTCATGGCTCCCTTGGCAAAGCCAGCAGCATTTCCTCAGCTGTGGCAGCTCTGCCCTTCCCCGTGGGACATTCAGGGAACTCCCAGAGGCTCTGGCACAGATTTGCCCCAGGAGGGCAGCTCAGAGCTTGGAAGGGCACAGCAAGGAGATCCCTGGCTGTGCCCATGATGGGATCTCAGGGAAGGGGCTCAGCTCATTCCCCTTTCCCATGGACTGCCTTGCCCACAGCCCCACAGGTGCCAGGAAAGCTTGGACACCCCATTCCCATGGACACCCCTGCCTGGCAGGAATGCCAAGGGCAGTGCCTGACTCAGCTGCTGCAAATGCCAGAGCCTCCCTGAGAGCAGCAGATAACAGTGACAATATCAGGGCAGTGCAGAACCAAGAGAAGATGTTGTGGTGCTGTGCCTGGGAGGGCAGGGCAGAGACAGCCGGGCACTCAGGACAGTGTTCCCATGCCCAGCTGTGCCCTGGCACCTCCCACACACCAACAGTGCCCTCCTGCCCCCAGCACTGCTCTCTTCAGCCCCCTCTCCTTCCCTGAGCATCTCCCTGGGCCTGGACATTCCCTCCTGAGAGGAGCCTTGTCCCTGCCAGCGCTCACAGAGCCCATCCCAGCCTGTGTGCCCTGGCCCCGGCCCTACAGAAACCTGCCTGTGTGCAGGGCCCTGGCTGGGGCAGGCTCTGTGTGCAGCTGGGCAAGGGCAGCTCAGGAGAGCCCTGCTGGGCCCTGCAGAGGTGATGCTGCTGCTGTCCAGGGCTGAGGAGTGGCTGAGGGCCCTTTGGGAGGCTCCCAGCAGAGACTGACCACCCAAAGTTACAGTTCTGGAGTCCCTGTAAATGCTCAAACATTCCTTTGATGATCCTGTGTGTCCCTTTCAACTCAGAATGTTCTGTGATTCTGGGATTACAATTCCTGTTCTGCTTCTCTCATCCCCCTGTTGTCTATAATCAAGAGAAAAAAAAAACCCTTGCAACAGTGTTAGAACAGTAAAGTAAAAACCAGACATTAATTGGAATATTCCAGGTGTCCCAGTGGGGATGGGGCACACCCAGCGCCTGATTTCAACAATTTATTAAGGTTGATTAATTAGGATATTTAACAGGAACATCCAATAGGAGATTCAGTTGCCCCAGTTACACACCCCTGGCTCAACCTGTTGGAATAGGTCCAAAGGCTTCTTTGCCTTCACTTTTTGTTACGACTGCTCACATACTGGTGAAAAAATAAAATGTTCTTGTAGGTCCTCTTCCTGATAATAAGACTATGCAGTATTTCAGGAATGTATTTAGACAGTCAGCTTATTGTTCTAAAATCTAAGAGAAAGGTTAGGAAACATACTAGAGTTAATTAAGGATTATAGTTATATAAGTATATAATAGTGGTTAAATAGACTTACTTAAGAGTTTAATAGAGTTAATTAGGAGTTTAATAGAGTTAAATAAGGATTATAGTTTTATAACTATATAATAGTAATTTACAGAGCTATGAATATATAAAAATGTATAAAAAAGCAAAAATCTTTTTGTCATCACCCCAACTTTCCCATCCCTCTCCAAGCAGGAATGGAAAACACTCTCAGGAAAGCTCCTGATCTTTACAGCAATGCCAGGCTTACCTTCTTTGGGAAGTGTCCTCTGGAGCTGTGCCCAGGCTGGTCTGGAGGTGGGAGCAGCCCTGCCCCACCCAGCTCCCCTCATCAGCAGCCCCTGCTCTGCTCAGGGTGGCTCCTTCCCCCCAGAGCTTCCCCCCAGCACTGGGAGCAGCTGCCAGGGCTGGCTGAGAGCTGTCCCTGGCAGGCAGCAGAGTCCCTGCCCCAGCACAGCGCCCTGGGCTGCAGGACCCTGCTCTGCAGGACAGCCCTGGGCACCCCTGGCTGCTCTGCACAAGAGACAATCACAGAATGTACTCACAGGCTCTGTAGGCATTGGGATGTTCCAGCTTTAGGAGATGGCTCCAGGAGCTGCAGCTGCATTGTCCTGCAGCCAGAGGTTCCTGTGCCAAGGGCTGGCAGTGATTCTGCCCCAGGCACTTCTCAGCCCCTTCCCAGCCCTGACTGATTGAAGCTCTCTGTGCCTCTGTGCTGTGCCTGGGCTGGCTGCAGGCAGTGCCCCAGCCCTGCTGGGCTGGCAGAAGAGCTGCTCATCAAGAGAAATGTGCTTTTGAAGCTCTTCTTGGTTACCAGGAGCTGCCTCTGTGCCAAGAGCCCAGCCCAGCTCAGCAGCACAGACACAGCACAAGGACTTTAATGAGCCTCTGGGGCTTTGTGCTGAGGTCCGGAATATCAGTCCCTGAGAGGGAGCTGAAGAAACCTCTCCAGAACTCCAAGCCAGAATCTAACTCCAAAGTTTCTTGGACTTTTAATGGGTCCCCCTGAGGGACAAGACTGAGAAAGTTTCCCCAGGCCCCAGGCAGAGCAGAGAACTGCAGGCAGTGATGACAGCTGGGGACAAAGAGAAGCCAAGTCTTGGTGCCCTGGGGCACAGCAGGGTCTGTGCCACAAAGGGCTGGGAGGAGACACCTTGTCCTGAGGCCCTGGGGCCTCCTGGCACAGCCCCAGCCAGGCTGGGCACTGTCAGCCCCTTGTCCTGCCCTCTGCATCCCCCCTAGCCCACATCCCAGTGGCCTCAAGGATCTGCTGGAAGGAGTCCCTGGGAGCCTTGCTCAGCAATGGCCTGGGGGGGCTTTTGAATGCTCCCTGCAGGGACTGCAGGTTTTTCAAAGGACTTGGGTTTGGCTTTTGCCTTGAGTCTCTGAGAGGTTTGTGCAATCATGGCCTCCAATTATCTGCTGTAATTAGTCCTTGAGAGGCTTTGTCAGTAATAACACTCAGTGGGGCTCATTAATGCTTCAAGGTACTTCAGTTATTTTAAGGTACTTGTGTTTCCTTTGATACAGACTCTGTGAGAGGTTTGTGCAATCATGGCTCCAATTATCTGCTTTAATGAGTCCTTGAGAGCTTTTGTACTGACACTCAGTGGGCTCATTAATGCTTTGAGATACTCAAGGTTTTAAGGTACTTCAGTGAGTGTCTGGGAGGTTTTTGTGCCATCCTGGCCACCAGTTCTCTCCTCCAAGGAGTCCATGAGGAGCCTGTGTTGAGAGGGACCCTCAGTGGGAGCCATGAATGCCTGAGACACTTTGGATGTTTCCTCTGCCTTTGACCCTGGCAAGGTTTTGTAATCTCCTCCCCAGGCCCTGAGGTTCAAGGGCTCAGCCCAAATGCCCAGTGAGGCTCATGAGGATCAGGCAAGTCCTGACAAACCATGGTTCTGCCTTGATTTTCTGCTCCTGTGCAGTTCATTAGAGGGTTTTGAACAGTTATGGAGAAATAGTTCCAAGACCTACTAGGAAATATGTATTCCTATTTTAAAGGGTGTCTTTTATTGCTGTCTTATTATACACAAGAGGTGATGGGGCAATTCAGTGACTGATATTGATGCAGGGACTCTCCAAAGGAGGTCTGGCCTGCTCAGAGAAGCTGTCCCTGAGATCTGAGCCAGTGTGGACAACCTTGCTCCACATTCCCCAAGCCCATCGTGTGTCTCTCCTCACTCACCTGGGACCTGCTTGGCTTGGGAAGTGGCTGCACACAGCCAAAGAGGGATTTTCCTTCTTTTGATTTTTGAAGCCATCTAAAACTCCTGAGTTTCCCACTGCAAACAGACATCCTCCTCAAGTGTGTGCCAAGCCCAAGCTGCCACCAAGGGCACTCCAGACCTGCCCTGGGCCAGCTCTGAGGGTGGATCATCATCCCAACAGGCACTGGGCCATTGCAAGGACTGTTGCCATGGACACTATAGGGACCCCACTGCTGGGTTTGGGTGCCATGGCAACCCCCATCAGTTCAGGTTTCCTTGGAACCAGCCCAGGAGCCATTTCTGCAGCCAGGTTCCATGGCGGCCGGCTCCGTGAGCTGTTGCCTCGGCTGCCATGTGGCAACCCAGGAGTGGACAAAGCCAGGGCTGTTCCAGGGCAATTGCAGTGACACTCGTTGGTGCACCAGGTGCCATGGCAATGGCCACGAGGGACCTGTTCCTGGTTTGCGCCATGGCAACCACTGCGCGGACCCTTGTGTGCCTGGTTGGTCATGGAAAGCTGCCCTGGGCCTTGCTCCAGGGCTGGTGTCATAGCCCAGAGCCAGAGGGGATCCCTTGCTGGGGGGCTGTGTATGGCCACCTGCCCTGTGCCGCGCTGGCCACGTCCGGGCACCAGGAACCAGCAGCCACCAGCTCTTTTGTGTTGCCCATAAGGGAAGGTTAGTTATTGCTTGGCATAAATTCACAGACCAACGGAGCGTTTGCTTTGTGATGTCGGGGCATGGTTTACCTTGTCATATGACGCAGAAGGTTGCCTTGGTGCACGGAAGGCCTGAGTGTCAGAGCAGCCCTAGGCCTTGCTCACATCAGGAGAACCCTCTGGTTGGAGCACTGGTCAGAGGGCAGCTGCACTCCTGACAGGACATTGTTTTCTAGTGTTGAAAACTTTCACAGCACTGGGACAATGATGCACCATGTGGCCACGGCAGCTTTTGCTGCTTATGGTGTTGTTATTCCGTGTATTCGTTACACACTTTGTTCGTAAGTAGAGTTTTCCATTCTACTTA